>JAVSBV010123624.1:0-18701 GCA_033117975.1 Parotocinclus spilosoma | reverse complement strand
GGCCTTGTCCCAACTTTTTTGGGATTTGTTGATGCCATGAAATTTGGAAACAACATATTTTTCCCTTAAAATGATACCTTCTCTCAGTTTAAACTTTTGATCTGTGATTTGTGTTCTATTCTAAATAAAATATTAAATGTTGGCACCTCCACATCATTGCATTCAGTTTTTATTCACAATTTGTTTAGTGTCCCAAATTTTTGGAATCCAGTTTGTAGTAGTTGGAGTATGAATCCATGGTTACCTCATGTGCCACTGGTTTAGGAAGACTCTGGAATGACTGGTATAAAAAACTAACTGCATCAATATTTATTAATAGCTTGTTTAATCTTGAGTAATAAGTAATTCAGACAATCTCCATCATCTTAGCTGGCTCCTCTACCAGGTGTCAGGAGCTGTTGACAAAGAGCTAGCATGATTTGTATTCTGGTCTTCCAGTTGTGTCAGTGCAGTTCCTTGAGTGGTGATATTTTCAAAATGTTAATGAACAAAATTGAGTGAAAACAAACAATCATATGAATTTAAAAAAAAATCAGGTGATTGATTGGAAAGATTTACAATTATTTATAGGTCTGTTAATTTAGTCAGTTCCAGAGAAGCAAACGTGACTGCGCTTTTGTTTAGGCTTGTTTATATTCTTAAATGTACACAAACATTTAACACCTCTTACCACTCCAAAGAGTGAGGAAGCTATTCTAACCCCTGATGACATGACACGGGAGTGGCATCTGCTTCAGGGTTTTGCTTCATACCTCATTTGTAACAAATTGATATTTGTGTTACCATCACCCTTTCTATCACTTGAACCAGTCTGGCCATTCTTTTTATTTTTTTTTTATTTTTTTTTTTTTAACTTTAACAAGGCATTTTTGACTAGAGAACTGCTACTTACTGGATGTTTTCTCCTGTTTGGACCATTTTTTGTCAAGTTTAGAGATGACTGTGTGTGAAAATCCCTGTAGATCAACTTTTTTTCTAAAATACTCCTCTTATCAATACTCAGCTCCTCTAGCACCAACACCCATGCCATGTTCACAGTCACTTAAATCAAATTTCTTTTCCATTCTGGTGTTCAGTTTTAACTTCAATGCACCGTGTTGCTGCCATGTGATTGACTGATTAGTTCATACTGAAATTAGTTCATCGCCTTTAAAGGGTTTGCATTAGGTTTGCCTTGTTTCATGTGACCATTTCCCCCTGCAGGAAATCGATGGCAAATCTCTTTTGCTAATGACTCGTAATGATGTTCTGACTGGACTCTCAATAAAACTGGGCCCTGCACTAAAGATATACGAGTACCATGTGAAGCCCCTTCAGACCCAACACTTAAAGAGCAATGCCTCATAGCACTCTGAACATAACAGGACATTGGAAGACAATCACGCCATGGAAGAGCAGGGTAACTGCAAACTGAAGATGAGGCTGTGTGCTTGCATACATTTTTTGCTTCCGTGTGGGCAAAGAAACAACAAAATGTGAATTTATCTTTCTTAGTCTGAATAAGTTGTACAGGTATTGATTTGTGTTTGAATTTGAATGGTGTTATGACTGAAGTTTGTAAGGAAAGACCTGATTGCAAACGTACATATGTGAAAATCTTTTGACAGTTTGAATTTTTTAACAATTTTAATAATAATGTCAGAGAATGGTGTCTGGCATTAAGATTATAAACACTATTGTCGGTGTTGCTAAGACACAACGTAAGACATGCATTACATTACATCAGAAGTTTTATTGAAAATGTATTCCTTATTGGGCTGTACATCTAAAAATAGACTAAGGAATTTTTAATTATTTTACTTAATTGTTTACTGCTCACAAAAATTTGGGAATATTTTAAAATTAAATATTATCTAACAAGATATCCCCTAATTTTTGTGAACAGTATATTTAAGTTGTGAATGGCTGTTATTATATCACAATGCCCATCATGATTTTGGTTGTGAAAACTAACCATTTTAGAGCTGGATGTGTGTTTTTAATTAAGATATCTAAATCAAAGTAAGTACAGTAAAAAACTAACCAGGCTGCTTTTGTGTGTGTTTTTGAGCATCTTTTTTCAATGGCAAAAAAAGACGTTTAGACAGTAAGTTACCATTTACTGATTTAGTTTTTACATGATATTAACAAAGTTAGGTTAGAGTTGATCCAGTGTTTCTTTAATCTGTATATTGAGAGAGGTCTCTTATCTCAAAGTGTTTAAAAATCTAACTCTCAGTAGTGGATCAGGCCATGTCAGATGTTTGCAATACATTGAATCCCATCAAAAGGCGTTGATTTAACCATAACCTCTAATAAACCATTAAAGTAAAGAGTAAGCATCACAAACTTTAGAAATCGTGTGTCCTGGACTTAACGAGAACCTTGTCTAAGTTATTGGCCATTTCACCTTTAGTTTACCTATTTTTGCAATTGTATTGTTTCTTCCAACAGCATTATGTTGACCCAAAATACCGCAATGTTTATAGAATGAAAGAAAACAGTCATTTTTCATTCATAAAATGTAGAGATACTGCTCTGTTTTAAATACTGCATGTCCATTGCTCTCTTGTTTGTTTTTTCTCTCAAATGGGTTTGACATTAAACAGTGTGAATTTCTATGGTTTGGTATTACAATACGCTTTACAATTCCCCTTTAATAGGATACCTGTTCAAGTTCTCCAAATTTCTAATGGGATTATAAATAATTTAATGTGAATTTTATTTAAGGCTAAGGTGCTAAATCTGTTGATATTCACCGCCACTCGCACACAGTTGTCTAATTATGTAAATAGTAAATAATTTATTTGTTATGCCAGTTATTTATTACATTTGAGTAGCCATTTTGTTCAGAACCACAATGACAAATTCATGTTTTTGTTCATGCTTTTATTTATATTACTGGCTACCTTTAAATGGAAAAAGGATGTGTGTACATGATTTGACTTGTTACAGGTGATTAAAATGCTATTAAGGTGCCTTTGTTTGTGAATGTCCTCCTTTTTTTTTTTTTAATCAACTTTACAGTTTAGCCCGAGGACTCCTGCATACAGTCCCTGTGATGCTCCCAGATGGATTATCAAGAGGTAGAAGAACCTGAAAGAAGTCAAACAGCAACCATAAATTAATGTTCAATTAACCGTGAATGTATTTGTTTTATACTGAACCAGAAATCTTAACTTTATTTGGGAACCACTATAGCTTGATCCAAACTTACCAGAACCCTCAGCTTACGGCATGGTGCAGTTGTTGTGCCATATTTCTTGGTAATTTTACAGTTTCCCAGACTGAGGATGAGTGTATGTTTATGTGCCCTGTGTTGGCCAGGCTTTTTCTGCTGCTAATTAAGGCCCTGGCACCTCCCAACCCTTAAGATTAAGATGCTAGGGGAAGTTGTTGAGTGAGTGAATGTGCCTAATACACTGAATATGTGAAATAATTCTAACTTACTTGAGGTAAATTTAAACACTCTATTGCTATGTTTCTCAACCTTTTGCAAGCGAGGCCGCCACAAAGCTGGTTTAATGCAGTTGGGGGTCTCCCTCCTACCAGTGCCACCCACTAAACCCAACCCAAAGACACTGCACCATTCCCAACCCCCAATACGCAAGCTTATGTAGCTATCATAGGCTGTTATTATTGTCGTCATCATCATCATCATCATCATCGTGATCAATAGTGGTAGGTAGGCATAATATCATTACGAGGCTATTGTTATAATTGCTAGACTTCCTATGTGAGCTTGCAGGTATTAATATAATAATTATTATTTTATTTTATTGTTGTTATTATGAGTAGTGGTAGGCTTATTATCATTAGTTTTGATGTTACAATAGTCCAACCACTGGCAGTTCGACATGATCCAAATCCATGATTTGTTTTCATGATTCGGCTCCTCAGGAGAAATCGATTTAACATCTATGACTTGTACTTTGTCTTTAGTGTCTTTAGTGACGTCTTACTAGACTGTGCAAATACATCAAAAGCTTTCCTGACTCAAAGCTTTTCTTACATCATGGTTATTCATTGTAGCACTGAAAGTAATTACAACAGACTTTTCATAAAATCTTCACCAGAACTATAAACATTATGCTCTCGTGAATATTTTTTAAGAAACCAACCTCATCCTTGTTGGAGAGTCCATATTTTGTCATATCAATAGTAAAGTAGTGCTGGTTTGGCATGACGATTTCAATCTCCTCAACCTGTGAGATGTAAGAAAGTGTTGTAGATGGCATGATGTAGATGTGTACTTTGTAATTAAAATCAGACTGTTATCAAGGTTAGATTTTTAAAATCAGGATTATTGAAATGAGATTTAAAACCATCAGTCTGACTTGCCTCAGGAAGTCTTTCAAGAACAAGAACCTGTGTTTCATATAGAGTCTTCTGAACAGATGGTGAATACTCCCCTTGGACATAGGGTCCAGCAAACTTCTCAATGACGGTGTCCTTCACAGTATTCCTGCAATAACAGCACATTATATACTTCTAAGCTATTTTATTTGATTTGATTCTTACTTAATGCATTGTTGTTATTTTTTCATTACCATGCCATTCCAAAATCCACATTCTGGCTTTTGTTGTAGCGCCACCGAGCATACACAGAGGTACAGAAAAACCTATCCTTGACCTCCGGCAAAGTTGTGTAGCGGTCTTTTAGGAAGCCCTCAAAGCCTGACTGTGTGGTCTTCAGCACCTTCATATCTCGGATTCCACTGTGGATCACCGGTTTTTCTGAGAAGATGCACAGCAATGTAAAACAGCAAATTTCTTCATATTCCATTGTGTTAGTTAATAACATGTTTCATAATCATTATTGAGCTTGCTTGGCACAGTCTAATAAGCCACCACCCTTTCCTCCCATTCCCCACCACCCAGCCCCTGCAGGGATAAAATGTTAAAATTCAATTTAAATGACATTTAACTTTAAAAAAAATTACTGCAAGCAGTAGAAGTCACCATTTCTTACCATTTTTGTACTGCTCTACATCACAGAAGTGCCAAGCCTCTGGAGAGAAGATGAATGCATGGGAATGTTGAACACCATTCTGCAAAATAAAGATAAACATGTCATTATAAAAGGTTTGACCTTTAATGAACGCATTTAATATGTTTCTGAGCTAGCAGCACCTTTTCCAATCTCCTCCATGGACCTTCCTCTATGTCGACCTTTGCTCGTGTTACGTGCTTAAATGATGTTAGGAAATGGTTGCAGATGTCCAGGGCAAAGCCCTCAATGGTTTTGACCTGTCAAAAGACAAATCCAATAAGTTAAAACACTTTAGCTTATCATGCATGACTAAGCTGCAGAGGTTTGCCATTACTGTTTATTTCTGCTTCTTAATTCTGCTTATTTTTCTGAAATAATGAAGATTGTCACTGTCACTAAATACCTTATATGGGAAACAATTGATCTACTTTATGCATGAACTTATGCATGAGTTTTGTATATAACAATCACTTATGCACTGTTGTGAGGATACTTCAATATTACACCTACTCCTTTAAGCTTGGCCAGAGCATGGACAGAGTTTTTGATGGTGTCAGTAGGGATGATGTCGGAGTTATCTCCAGTCAGGTAATCTTTCACCGAGTTTAGTGTCAGCTGCACATCTGCCTTCAGTTCAATTATGTAGTGGTAGGTCCCCTCTCGCCGGATATACATAACCTTCACTTGATTCTTCCCATAGCCTGTTCGCACAAACTCCACTTTCTATGGATTTCAATTGCAAATTTCAGAATAGGATTTTTCAGGCAAGCAAGATTATGTTGTATAATGTATGAAAATAATGAGGTTAAACAGATAATTCTTAATGAATGGAAATGAGAATAAACCACATACCTGGTTTGAGGAAGTCATACTGCAGTTGATGCTTTGAAGCAGGTAGCTTGATGCTCAATTCTTCACTAGGAGCAGGATTTGCTGAGGACAGAGGATTATATTACAGGGGGTGGTGTTATCTGTGATAGTGTGTTTTGCAATAAGTCCAAATGGTCATGTCCATGTCCAAGGCTGAGTTGGTTTAAAATATGACATTCTGTTGCTGAAACCTCCCTAAGTAAAGAAAATAACATGCTCCATGTTTAATTTTCTCCCTATAAATTGGTAAATGTCAGTGTGAGCCAAAGTATGGTTCTCAGCAGTGGCTTGTGACAGTTAATAGCAATTAAGCCAACTTTTTTATATACTGACTAAATAAATGCGCCGGTCTGGTAGGTTTGCCTATTTTGCTTTTACACTGCCAAGTTAAACTGTTAAGTACTTACAGCTCCAGTTTAATTATCTGCCAGATTTCATGGATGTCTTTCCTGGCATCTTACTCGTTGTTCCAGGTAGACCCACAGATATTCAAATGGATTTACATCTGAGGATTTTCTAGTCCAATCCATTTGTGTGACTGCTCCTGTTCATCATGCCTTATCAGATGCTTGCAGACTTGTCTACATGAGAATTGTTGTCTTGGAATATGGGGATAGGTGGATGTTATGTTCCTCAATAAGATAATGAGCAAAAGGCAAAACCTGGTTGAACAGAAGCTCAGTGTAGGAATTTTGGTTCAAATTTACTGTCACCTCAAACAGAGTATCTGTTTCCATGTTTTAAAAAAAAAAGAACCTCAAATAACCTTCTCCAGCTTGAACCCTAATCTGCAAGGCTTCCAGAGGACTTTGATGATCAAGTCACCTAGCATCATTCACATACACCGTAAAACAAAATACATCTCACCAGATGAACGGTTCATGAACGGTTTACTTTTTGTGTTTTTTTGGCTACTTTAACCAAGAAACCTGCTCGTATGTTCATGGTAAGCAGTTCCATGTGACTAGGTCTTTCAGAAAGTGGTTGTGAAATGTGAAAGACCTGTGTTGACTTCCAGAATAATTCTTGCCTGAAAGTGAAGTGTTATTCAGAACCCGTGAAACACACTGTACGTCAGTTGTTTTTTGATGACAGTTCTACTGAGAATTTCCTGTGGGCTATGATTTTTGCCACAGCTGGTAGCTGCAGTAACGTTAAGTTACTACCACCTTAAACGTGCAAGGTGACTACTGTTTTGTACAGCAAGGATCAGTTCTGTTGCTGCTTTAAGTGAGGAAGTGGGAAAACTAATTTGCACAGAAAACTCCAAATGAATGAGATCTAACAACACCAACACCTTATTGTTCACCTAGAGGTTGAGCAACTGGATATACGCTGGATAAACACAGATCAGGTGCAGATGGTCAGGGGCTTAGCAAGTACATGCGAGGAGGAATAAAAACACAAATAATTGTTGTGTTAAATACGTAGAAAGAAGGTCAGCACTGAAAAAAAAAAGCATTTCTGCATTTGGAATATAAAAATGTCAGTTATAGGGAATAACAATATACGATTGTGGGATTATTTTAAACAGTAAATATAATTCTACACTGCTCACAAAAATGAGGGGAGATTTCAAAATAAATATGAAGCAACTAAAAGAAGAAGAATTTGATTGTATTTCAGCAAACAAGATGATCATAAAGTCAAAGAAAGTTGTTTGATGAAGCTAATAAGACTCAATTACTTCATTATAACTCAATTATTGTGATTGTGTAGGAAGTGATGTATTTATGTGGGTGAACAGAAGCATGTCAAACTGGACTAGTTTGCCACACCTTGACTGGTCAGTAGGGAGTATGGTTACCTAAAACTGCCGAAACACACTGACAGTGATGGGGCATGAACAGGATCAGAATGTCCAGCAGTTCTTGTGGGATCCTCTTCGTATTCATTTTGAAATATATCCTAATTGTAAGCAGTGTATTATTACTGTGTATGGTGTACCTCCTGCCTCCTTTTGCTCAATAAAAGCAGAAATATTATAAGCATATAATATGTGAAGTAACCTTAATAATCTCATTAATGCATAGTTAGACCGTAGTTAGGCTTTAGCACCAAGACTTTATTTTAAATAATAATAATAATAATAATAATAATAATAAATATTTAATCTAATAAAAATAATTCTGATACTTTCTTTTAGTTTTAGTTGGTAAGCATAAAAAACCTCTACAATAATTTCGAAAACGCCCAATACCCCCTGAGAACAGCCTTCAATTCTGACCATTCCATCTGAATGTTTTAGGAGATGCCGAGACAGCAGATTGGTGAGCCTGTACTAGTTGTAGTCTCAGTTGCTCGTTCTTAGCTGGCAGGAGTGGCACTGAGTGTGAAGCAGGCTGTAGTAGCTCATGTACTTTAAAGTTCCATGTGTTGTGCTTTCAGAGATACTCTTGTGCACACCTTGGCTGTAATTAATGGTTATTTGAGTCATTGTTACCTGTCTATCAGCTCATACCAGTCTAGCCATTCTGCCCTGGCATCAACAGTGTGAGTGTGTGGGAATGTTTGAGAGAGTGTGAGATTGTGTGTGATTGTGTAAGAGTGTGTGAGTATGTGTGAGTGAGTAAGAGTGGGATAGTGTGTGAGCGTGTGTGATCGTGTGTAAGAGTTTGAAAGAGTGAGAGTGTAAATGCGTGTGTGCGAAAGTGTGAGTATGTGAGATTGGTTTAGGGTGACCAGATTTGGGTTCCTGTAAAAGTAGGACACCTGCACTACTTTGCGATACACAGAAACCTGGAATGGAACGGAATGGAACGGAGTGGCAATTCTAATCACAATGCCCTGTAGGTGTATTATGTTTGAGGCAGTCGAAAATCCCGGACGAAATTCTCCCCGGACATTACTTTAGGTCTCAAAAGTAGGACATGTCCGGGAAAAAGAGGACGTCTGGTCACCCTAGAATGTGTGGCTGTAAGAGTGAGTGTGGGAGAATGAGAGTGTGTGTGTGTGTGTGTTAGTGTATGAATGTGAGTGTGAGTGAGTGTTTTCTTTCTTTTCTCATGTGTATTGTTTGATCTGCCTTTCACTGTCAGCACTGATACAGAGGAAATGGAAGCATTCAGCACATAAGATAATTATATTGACACTAAACTGTAACTTAGTGATTTAATGACATCAGCATTTTTCCCATTTCCAGAAACACTAAGTACACTGCCCAGTGCAGATGCACAGTTTAGACTAATATAGTCAGTGGCTGGACTGCAGACAGCTCAGCGTCAGAACACAAATGTACGATTGTTGCTATCTAGTGTCCGGGCGGTGCAAACGTGTTCTACTGCCAACTAGCGGCTATACAGATAATGCTTACAGAGATTAGGAAATATTTCTCTTTTTTTGTGAGCAGAGTAAAAGTAATAGTAATAATATGTTACACATATAGCGCCTTTCACAAACACAAGGTTACAAATTATTGGGGAAAGAGAAATAAAATAGAAAATGTGAATATTAAAAAGCACGAACATATTAAGAGAAAAAGGTAAAGAGCAAAAAGATAGAAATAAAGATGAAAAATATCTGTCTGTCTACTGTACAGAATCTGTGGTTGTGTGCCATATTAGTATATTAGTGCAAAAACAACACATTTTAGGTATCTAAAGGCATGCAATATGATTTTCTGTGTTAAGGAAACGTCAGTATTGGAAGACCAACGGGTCCCTGGAACAACAGTAAAAACTGTGGTGCATGATATTCATTGGCCACTTCATTAGGAACACCGGATGCAATTGATTGTTAATGCAAATATCTAATCAGCCAATAACATGGCAGCAACTCAGCATATTTATTTATTTTTTTGTTCATTTCCAAGATGCCCAGATGTAATCCAAACTCAGCATCAGAATAGGGAATAAGGGTAATATAGGTGACTTTGAACATGGCATGGTTGTTGGTGCCACAGAAGCTGGCCTGAGTACTTCAGAAATTTCTTAATCTACTGGAATTCAACTAGGTTTACAAAGAATGGTTAAAAAAGAGATCCAGTGAGAAGCAGTTCTCTGATCAAAAATAGCTTGTTGATGCCAGAGGTCAAATGAGAACAGACTAGTCTGAGCTGAAACAAAGGAAACCGCAACTCAAATATCCATTTGTTCCAGTTTATCCAGTTTATTTGCTCAAGAGTATCCCAGAATGCACAGCATATCGAATTTTGAAGCAGATGGGCTTCAGCAGCAGAAAACCACACTGTTGTCAATTATCATTTATTAAAACATTATTTATAAATTAAAGTCATCAGTTGTGATTGTGTACCTTCATTGTTATAAAGACATTATATGTAGTTCTGATACACATGACATAAGATAAGACGTCTGCTTCTTGTTTAAATAATCTCTGTCTCACATTTGAAACTATTACATTCAAAGTTATTACCAAATATATTTGTTCATTCAAAATGCTTCTAATTGCTAGTTGTAACACTAAATGTGCTAAAAAGCTCAAGTAGGATGCATGCTTGGTAGGCACAATATATGCCATAGTTAAGTATTTCTGAAAGCAGTTTTATATATTGCTGTAAATGTCGGTTCAAAAGTTGTGTTTTCTTAGTCAGAGCTGCCATGTTGAGAGTCATAAGACAGAAGTCTCTACTTCCTCTTTCAAAATGCACATAGGTACTTTCAGTATTGCTTAAACAGGCGGAAGATATATGAGAACAAAGTAGTTCTTTATTCTACATCAACAAGTTTACGTGGTATCACAAAGGGAAAAAATAATGCTTTTATTCTGGTGTTTCTTCCAAGTGTTTCTTGTTAGTTCACTGTCTGAGGGACAGTTCTCCTGTTTGAATGAAGAAGGGCAGCCTGTTGATTGGTAAATAGCTATTAAATTTTAATCCTCCTTCCTTTCTATGAGCAATGCACAAATTCTGAAACTTTTTCTTTATGTTTTCTACTATGTAGGTTCATTGTGTACAAACTGCCAAAATATAAGAATGGTGATGTTGGAAGTGGCGTCGACTACATGTATTTAGATCATTCTCTACCAAACTGGAAGAAGAGTAAATATGCTGTAAATACTACAGATGGAGCTTTAGGCAGAACCCTGAATCAACTATACCAGGGATATGAGGTAAGAATGTGTGTTTCTGTAAAAACAAAAAAAAACAAAAAAAAATGCATGGCTTCAATCAGTTATAATTTGTAATCCTAGCATTAAGCCCTCCACACAAATTGAATCTCTTAAATATAAGCAACAATACACTTTTTGGAAAGTTACAAAACTGGACAGAACTTGTCTTTGGAAACTTCATTTGAAGCAGCAACAAGGTTATTACTCTCAGTGGCAAGTTTCAGCTGGAGTAGAAAAGACAAACCATAATTTTATTCTGGTCCATTGCAAAGGTGTTCTTTGAAGTGACAAATCTGTTTGACGGTTGGCAGAAGAAGCCTACACTTTTCACTTGGTCATAGCTCCTTGCATATACGGATGGGAAATCAGCAAAAAAGGATTAGGTAAAAGGATTAAGTCCTGTGCAACATTTGGGAACAGTCACTTTTATGTTTCAGTACTGCATTGATCCTATGCAAACATAAATTTTTGCTAAGTTCTGACCTCAATTCTGCACTAAATCTTTGGGATGGGAACTGGAACATGGACTGACAGCCATGCTTATCACTCCCTCTCAATATTTAGCTAATTTAATTTTGGCTAAATGACGGTTCATGTTGTGTTTCAAAATACCAGAAGAGTGGAGTATTTTAGCAACAAATTCTCAAATGTCCTGCCTTGTACTCTGTACTGCACAATTATAAACACCAAAGCCTTTTAAGTGACATGGTTAGTATTCATTTTGATCATATAATACAATGATACAAACACTGGATTTTGGGAGTGAAATATGTCTATAAGTTCTCTTTTTAAATATTAGTTTAGTCTTAAGAGTGCCTGCCAAAATATTTTAAGGGTGACAAGGTGACTCAGTGGGTAGCACTGTTGCCTCACAGCAAAAAAATCAAGGGTTGGAGGTGCGGCCTGAGTCCTTTCTGTGCATTGTTTACACATCTTCCCCGTGCCGGCATGGAACTCCGGTTTACTTCCTCAGTCTAAAGACACGCGTTACGTTAAATGATTATGCTAAATTGTCAATTAAATGAGTGACTAGTCTTGAGATAACATTGTCTATAGATGTAACCTTGTGTGTCTTGGTGAAATGGTCACTGATTCTGATAGAGACGTAAAAATAAACAAACGGTATTTCTAACATGGTCACTGACTGAATGCATAATTCATTTTGTAGTCAAACAACTCTGCTTATTTGCTCTACAATGATGCACCTCCTGTCCTGAAGTATGAAAATAATTATGGACACACAAAAGGTACTCATGCAATATTAAATGGTTTTTTATGTATCATATTTGAAAAGCAATTTTTTTCGTTAATTCTTCATTTTGGTATTTTTTAAATATTACAGTAAAGAACATCAGTTATGCTCCTGTGTGGGTGAAACTAATTTATCTTTTTTTTGGATGGGGACTATCCAGTGTTTTGCTGCTTTCAGAGAGGGGAGGATTAGTACAAAGTACACTACTGATAAATGAGCTTAGCTGACCTTTAATCTCCCACAGTTTTAGGTGATATTAAATTGACTAATGTAAAAACTTTCGTCTGTTTATTTTCAATTTATCAATGATTATCCTTATTACCTCTTTAGTTAATCAGTGTTAATTAAAAACATGACATGATTTCCTTTTTTTCTCCTGATGTGTGTACTCTAGGGGCCTTACTGTTTGACCAATCTCAGGGATTCTGGTTAACACACAGCATTCCTCACTTTCCTCCTTTCCCTGAAATGGGGTTTGGCTACCCCTCCACAGGAAAACTTTTTGGCCAAACTGTTCAGTGCATGACCTACAGCTACAGACAGTTCCAAATAATATGTGAGCAAACATATCATGCCATTCACAAAGTCATTAGTACTTATAGTGTCCTCCAGGCTAGACAAATTATGTTCTCCATACTACACTTTTTATGTTTAATATAATACAATATACTGCATGTAGAATTACTTGCAAATGATATGTTCATGCCTGTTCTTGTCTTGTACAGTACAACAGCTGATTTATATGCATCCCCATGCATATAACTGCTCAGTGCCAGAGTCATTTTCCACAGATGGGTTCATTTTGACACAGATTTGTGCAGGCAGATCATTGTCTTTGGCTCCCAGAAGAAGGCTTGAGAAGCTGGTCTCAGTCAAGGGAGAGACATTCCTCAGTTTTGCCAAATCACATCACTATGTGGAAGGTATGGCAAAATTAGTGCTCTGTAGTGCTATAGGAATGTTTACAGCCATAGTGTATATTTGATTCATAAATGTATTATTACATTTTTATTCCCAGCCATACACTTATTATGCAAAATAGTTTCTGTATACTGCTATACAATGCTTGTGAATATTTGCGATTACTTTAGTTTATCAGTAATCGCTCAAATAATCATAGACAAACAGTTAAACCTTTAGTCAAAAATTAACAGTCATTTAGTTGACAATAATAGGTGAACCCATGGACTAATAAAGTCAAGTGTTTAAACTTATGGGCTTTGATTGGATGTGGGTTGTGGAGGTTGTAGAGGAACCCTATGCCTGGAAAAGACCTAAAAAGTCACGTGAACATCCGTTGACGTGAACCATGAAGAAGAATGGAATAGTGCAGGAGTGGAGATTTGGAAATTTTAGCCAATTGTTTGTTGATTGGACTTAGGCCAAAGTACAGTTCAGCCTAAGTAACTATTGACACTGCTGCTGTAGAATGTGCAGCCTGACACGTTTGACTTTTTCATGCAGGTGTAAAATTACATGTATGGCCACTAGGCATCAGTGGCAAAATACAAGTTATATGTAAATGTATACAAGTAAATGTAATCAGACTGTGAATAAGTTGCTTTATCTTAATTCTACCCAAATATCTGTCCATTGTCCGGTGTTCATGTAGTTTAATGCATTGCTTTCTCTTGGTCTGCATTCTATTCTTGTTTTCTGTACCAGACATTTATACAGGCTGGATTGCCCAGACACTGAGCACTGACTTGCTGGTGGAAACATGGCAACGAAAAGAACACCAGCTTCCTTCCAACTGTTCACTTCCTTACCATGTGCTGAACATCAAGCGGGTTCATCTGCCTGGATCTGTGATTTTTAACTCCTATGAAGATCACTCAAAGTGGTGCGTCTCTTGGAAGTACAAAGACAAGTGGGCTTGTGTGGGAGATTTAAACCGAGAGAGCAGACAGGCGTATAGAGGTGGAGGCCTAATCTGCACACAAAACCCAGCCATCTATAAAGCCTTTCGCCTGTCTGTGTCCTGGTATAAAAACTGTGGAGAGCATTGAGAGCCTGAAAGCTTTATAAATGTGTACTAGCTTTAAAATAGATTGTATTACATTGTAGTGGTTATTATTTTTCCTTAATATGATACAAATAGGAAGATCATTGTACTGGTAAGTCTTTTATAAGTGTTTTTTCTTAGAACGTATGAGGACCACTTTATATACTACTCAAAATACAAACACGATTATACGAAAGCAAGTCATTTTTCAATTTATAAAATAAACTAAAACGTATATATGCTATATATGCTATGTGCTACGTTATGACTCATTCAACCTAATGGGTGCCTGGAAAAGATGGCGTCTCAGTGTAATACCTCTGTGTACTTTTCTGCATTAATACTGTCATTACAGAACTGAAAATTATCCTTCCCAAGGCCACTTAAACATCCCCCAATGCCATGACATACCCTAGCTTTTGGACTTGTATCTGATAATAGTCTGGATGGTCCATTCTGTCTTTGGTCCGGAACACACTGCACCTATTTTTTTTCCAAATAGTGCTACAGTATGTGGTAGGACCCAAAGATGCAGGAGTGACAGAATCCCACGACGTATAATAATAATGGGGAAATAATATGGAAATAACTAAAAGGGAGAAAAAGCAGAACACAGGAAAACAAAAAGGAAGAAAAGTCATCCCGAGTGGGAGCAACGCGTGAACTGATCGCGAAAGGCGTCGAAGCACCAAAACGGGGCAGACGTGCAGAGAGCAAGATAAGGTGCTGATTTAGGGACGTCTCCCAAATCGCGAAGCATGGAGGGCAAGCATGAGCTCGGGCGCACGTATAGCATGAGTAAGTGAAGCTGGGGCACGTCTCAATCAGGGCACGCAGCCGGCTGGAGTGAGACTCGATAGTGGCCGAGGACGAAAAAAGCGTGATCTCAGGCGTGCGAGGAATGCACGAGTACGGAATAGGAAACCCTCAAAGTGTCCCTAAAATAATATGTACCCCGGGGTTTCCCCCATACATGTCGGTCGGCACTATAAGCCCCGGGACACAACCAGCTAACCATAAAGGTGATCGCTAAGGTGTCAAGGTGTGTGCGCACGTGGTCAAGTGCGCGGATGGAGTGGAATGAAGACCTGGCCACAAACAACGCTAGAGCCCGCACTTAAGTAACGGGAAAAGCAGGTGTTCATCATCTGGTCGTAAATTAAGCACAGGTTTTAAAATGGCTCACCGATTGCTTTGTAATGGGACGGCAGAACGCGAGAGGTAGGAACCCTAACAGTGGTTTGGTCTTTTTGCATGATGGGACTGTTATATCTGGTTTAAGTACGTTGAACTGGATTTTGGATTTTGCTCAGTATTCACACTAAAGCTCATTGCCTCCTATTTCTGCCAGTCATGACAGAAAATTTCATTGTCGAGGAGACAGCAGAAGTTCTGCTCCAGATGTGAGTGAAACACATGGTCAGCTGCTGGTTTGGCAGCTTTAGCAGATAGCAGAGCAGAGGTATCTCAGTCTATCAAAGACCTCTAGTCTCAGATGGGTCATTGCTGATCTTATTCCGGCTGTCTAGGGACTCCCAACAGGTTTCACAACATTTTATGGGCTTGCCCGGCTGATCTCATGCCTCGGCTCCTCAATCGATCACACCTGGATCACTTCTCTGCCCAGCTCCAAGACTTTTTTCCAGATCTCACTTTCTAAAAGGAAGGTGGGCGGTCAGCCAGTCACTGCTCAGACCATATGCTGCACAAAATGGTCTACATGGCCTTCTTCCCAGAAGAATGCCTTTTCTAGAGAGGATGCACAAGAAAGTCTACAAACAGCTTTTATACCCTTGGAGCAACTCTAATTCTGGGCCTGCTTTGGCTTGGCTCTGTCATCTCCTGGACCACCCATGAAGTCTCTGCCTGGTCACTGTCTTTCTGACTGCATTACACGGCCATATCAAGCATTGCAGGCCATCTCGTCCCCTAGCACATCATTTACACTCCGTGGCAAGTGCTTGTCCACTACGCCAGTCTTCAGTAATAAAAAGCCATTGAATTGCCTCTCTCCCTGTTCTTTCATGGGCTTTCTCCGGGTACTCCAGTTTCCTCCAACATTCCAAAGACATGCTTTTTAGGTTAATTGGTGTTACCAAAGTGCCCTTAGTGTATGGATGTGTGTTTGAGTGTGTGATTGTATGTGTCCTCCAATGGATTGGCACCCTGTCTGGAGTTGTTCCTGTCCTGTGCCCTGTGCCGCCAGCTAGGCACCGGCTGTCTCACGAACCTGCCTAGGATTAATGAATGAGATAACAAATAAATAAATTGCGTCTGCATTAACCCTATGACTGCAGCCATTAATGAATTATGTCCTCAATCAAATAACCTGGAAATACCCATATCTGATTCCCCTGCTCCCAGCCGCTATAGAACATCTCAAATCTGATCACTACAAGTTGGTGAAGATTTGGTAGTTTGAGGAATTCATAATGAAAGACCTGACCTTAGCTGACTGAATCTGGACAATGTGAGTACCTGATCATGCCCTTGAGATTAACCAGTGTGCCATCAATTTTAGTCCTTAGTTAACAATGTTTTATAAGGGCAGTTGTCATAGCATACATTGATAATACCCTAATTTACTTACCCTGCCACATATAGGAGTCTGATTTGCCCACCTTCTGATTACATGCATCAGTTCCCCATCAGCTGATCCTGCACATGGACATTTTAGTGCCAACGTTTCTCAACTTCTGCATATTTTTATTGGAGCATTTACTTCTCCTGTGTATGAACCCTGCTCTGTTATTGGATTGTGTATTTTGCCTAGGATTTTTGGCCTCTGCATGTTATGACTGTTATTGCTGGTTTAAGACCTTTGGAGGGTATTTTGGATTTTGGTTTTGCTATGCTTTTCTGTGACTCTTGTCAATAGTCTTATTAAACCTTGTTGCAGCTGTAAATACACCAATGATGCAAAACATTGTTCTGAAAACAATTCTTAGTTAGGTGGTAGATGTCAAAACTAACATCTACATGAATGATTAGACTAGAGTTATAGTTCTCAGCAGATCATTGTAAAAACACACATGTTCTCAGCTACCCACATGATGTAAAATAAAACACAACTCACTGGACCAGAACACCTTCTCTCTATTGCTTTCGATGGTGACAATGTGTTGGCATGGTCGGTCTAAGGTCGGTTAACAGTCTCATATTCAGCATGTGTTGTAACACAGTCTTCCTGTTACCAGCATTAAATTAATGTTATTTACTGCAAAACATTTTGTAAGCAGTATATATGACATAGTAGCCCTTTTTCAGTTTAGACCAGATGTTATAGCCTCCATTTTGCATCCCACCACAGACCAGTACAATTGTAGGACCCCTTAAATCTTGAATCTTGAATGATGGCAAACCATTATTGCCTAATCAGTGCTTGGAGTTAATGACAGTTTCTACATCCTTTGTTTATTTAGCCTTTTTTGGAGTTACCACAGGTTCTCGAAGGGATTGAAATCTGGGGAGTTTCCAGGCCATGGACACAAAATTTCAATGTTTTGTTCACCAAGCCACTTGATTATCACTTTTACCTTTTGACCTGGTGCTCCATTATGCCAGAAAAACCATTGCTCATCACCAAATTGCTCCTGGATCATTGGGAGAAGTTGCTCTTCAATGTTTTGATACCATTACTTTTTCCATAGCAGTGTTCTTAGGTACATTTTTGAGTAAACTCCAGTTGATGAGAAGCAACCCCACACATAAATGGTCTCAGAATGCTTCATTGTTGACATGATACAGGTCTCATGGTAGTGCTTACTTTTTATTCTTCAGACAATCATTTTTCCAGATGTCCCAAACAGTCTGAAGGGGATTCATCAGAGAAAATAACTTCACCCCAGTTCTCTGCAGTGCAATCTCTATACTTCCTGCAGAATATGAATCTGTCCTTGATATTTTTCATTTTTTTTCTTGAAGAGAAGTGGCTTCTTTGCTGCCCTTTTTGACACCAATTCGTCCTCCAAAAACCTGTGAGCTCAGATGCACTCACACCTGCCATCTGCCCTTACTAAGCAATTTCTGCACTATTGGTGACCCATTTTTATGGCTGCATTCTCTTAAAGAGACGGTCCTGATGCTTGCTTGAGTTTTTTCAGCACCCTAAAGCCTTCTTCACTGCAATTAAAAAACTCTCATTAAAGTTTTTGATGATTCAATTTGTTGATTTGTTTGAACTCAAACATGTTGAGACTAGACAAGTGTGAATCTTTTCATGCCTGACATCGCGAACTGAGCGCTATCTTTCTTGGACAAGCTAAACAAACTTTTGGAGTCATCTAGATCAGGGAGTACGCCACTTTAGTGGATTCCTGTGTGAGCTTCATGGACTCATGAATATTGGTTCTTCAACTGACCCTTCTGGTCCTATTACCCCTGCGTATTGGTTTTTTCAAATCTTCACTAAAGATTAATACCAACAAGCACCTGTAAACTTTGGTATTTTTTATTTACTACAAAGCAGATTCCAAAAAAGTTGGGACACTAAACAAATTGTGAATAAAAACTGAATGCAATGATGTGGAGATGGC
>JAVSBV010123617.1:0-18702 GCA_033117975.1 Parotocinclus spilosoma | reverse complement strand
GTTTTATTTTGTTAGAAGTCTCTAAGCTCCGCCCTTATACCCCCTTTTTGGTTGTTTCTCATTACTTCCCCATTCTTATTATACGTTGTGGGTTACACCTATGCCGCATACCTGGGTCCATAATTAAAAACACCAACTGCTATCGTAGCAGGTGCAGGCCCATTTTTAGCTTTGTAAGCAAACAACAGAGTCTTAAATCTGATGCGAGCAGCTACAGGGACCCAGTGGAGAGATCGGAGCAGTGGTGTAGTGTGTGTAAACTTGGGAACATTAAACACAAGTCTTGCTCCTGAATTCTGGATCAGCTGTAAGGATCCATAAACTGATCATAAACTGATTAGATTAATATAAGCTATACTGGATCATGTGGGAGCTTCGCAGACATTACATCTTAGATTAACCTACACTTGTTTAAAATCATTAACACTGAGCTTGGTTTGTAATTAACAGGTAATTAACCATTTCAATATACCTTTAAATTGGCTACCAGTACTGGTACAAGACCACCAATATCTCTAAGGGACAAAAATATAAGCCCAAAGTCGCTTATAATAATGATGAAAGTTATTGTTGTCAAGTCAGCTTAAGTGTCTCCTCTGCTCAGGGATCTGCAGCATCTGCATCTAGAGTTGGTGACGTCATTACAGTGATCTGATGGTCTTTAACCGGTGCATAGCTGTACAATAATAATTCTTCTGAATCTACAAACTACATGGTCAAATGTATGTGGACCTGCTTTGTAATTAGTGGGAGTTTGTCAAGTTTTTGCCTGCTAGAACTGAAACAGAAAGGGTAGGGGAAACTCACTTGGCAGCCAGCTTCATGCCACAGTCCTCTGAGCAGTACTTGGAGTTTGGCCGTGTTGCCTTAATACAGTTGGGACCCAGGCACTGGTGGAAGTCTCCAGAGTAGCGACCGTCACCCCTCTCGCTATGCCTCAGGCGGTCTTTATGCTTCTGTTTCTGCTTGTGCCGGCGAGACTCCTTCTACGAGCGATGAACACGAAAGCAGTGATCGTCAGAGCATGAGACGAACTCAGCCACAGCTCCCACAAATAGGAGAAATGGAGATGGAAATAGGAGTACCTTTTTGTCAAATTTCTTCTCGCGCCGCTTGACGTGCTTGACCTTTATGGCTTTCTTGCGCTGTGCAGGGCTGTAAACAGGGTAGTCCTCATTTTCACTTCCCCATGGCTACAAAAGCGTAAGGGGAGTGGAGTGTTAAAAAGAGGCATGACCAGGATTGCAAGACATGGAGCTGAAGGGTTAACAGCGCTCTTCCTTACCCTGTTCTGGTCCTTGTACTGCTGGTAGAGCTCGACCTCACTGTCATCAAAATCATCCGAGTAGCGCCTCCTCCTGTGCATGATGTTTTCCCTTCTCTCGTGCAAGGAGTACTCCTCATCCCGGACTCTCAGCATTTTCTACAGCCCGTTTCAGAACAAGACGTTAATGGGACACTCGTAGACCAACTCTCTAAACGACCTGCTCACAGACGTATTCAGTGCCAATTACCCGTGCACGGACAACGCATTGCCGGAGGCGACACTTCTGCCGGATTTTGTTCGGCCCCCCAAATTTCTTCATGTCCTTGCAGAAATCACACTGGGCACAGTCCTCGGTGCGTCTGCACGGCTCGCACTCGCCGCACATGCGAGCTGATCGCTTCACCTGGGCCACGGCAAACGTTTATTATTCAGTGAGCCAACTGTGTTCTGAAACATTACATACAGCAACACTAACCAAATAAAAAAAGAAAATCTCCAAAAACTTTTGACCTTTTAAAAAACATAACAGAAAAATGCACAGTTGGGCACTGGAATTGGACTGAAACAGTGTGGATCGTTAGTGTATGCAGTATAAAAATCCTCCTGAAACATTACAGGAACATGTAACATAAAGAACCAGTTCTGGAGTCTCTGAAGACTGGTTACAGGTTAGCCTCAGTAACCACAAAAATAGGGTGGGGGGGGGGAAGGGACTTCACAGTTCATATATGAAAAAAAAATAATTGCCACTTACCTTAGAACCACGCCGCTTATCTAGCCTGAATTCTGGAGAACTGGCGCGCTTTTCAACTCTCTCTGGTTCAATCTCCTTCTCTCGATTCTTCTTTGATCGGTACTTGACCTCGAGCGAAGGATCCATGTCTGCAGAGAGTGCTCACTCATTTCAACTTTGCGAACCGGCATCAAAAACTGGTCTAATCTAGCAAGCAAACCAGCAACAAATATTAAAGAAAGGAGATCAATTGGTGCCACCCACCCTGACACTGTCGACAGTACCACTCTCTGATACCCTTGGCCATTTTCTCAGTCACGTTTATGCAGTGCCCGTGAAACCACTCGTTGCAGTTATCACAGCCACTGTGGAAACAGGAGGTAAAAGCGGTGTAAAAGCCAGAACGTCTAAGGTGGACCCATGTTTGTTTACATAGCAACATTACATCATGAAGCAGTTGATGTCTGGCTTTCGGCAGATGCAGTACAGGGGGGCGTTCCCCTCCTCCATACTGCTGTTATCCACAACGCCTGCCTGTTCCATATCGGACACCTCGCTATCCTGAAGAAATAAAATAACGCATGGGTCAACAAAGAAATAGTTTTCACCGCACATAAGCGGCACAGCCTCATGAAGCAAAATTTAGTCCTGATCTATTAAGGCAGCTCTGTAACATGGTCCAGTGCACTCTGGTGCCTTTCTAGCTCAGAAACACAAGGTTAAACATGACATTTAAAAGGCTGCAAGGTGAATCGGCAGCACATAGTGCAAAACAAGACCTGACCCACCCTTAGACACTGAGCCACATCACTGAGACAATGACAGACTGATCTAATGCCATTTCAGTGATGGAGGAAACCCACACTGACAGGGAGAACATGCTAACTTCACACAGACAGTCTCTAAAGCTGTGACGTGTCACCGTAATGCTCCAAACTGTGTTTAAACCTACTAAATGTCATCAGATATTACAGATATTAAAGAAAGTGGTTCATCTATCAGCTGTGGCTCCTGCTTGGTTCCAGTACAAACCTGCAGGCTGTTTACAGACAGTTCTTCATTCCTAATACAGATAGCACAAGCTGTAATAATAATAATAATAATAATAATAATAATAATAAAATTACATAAGCACAAAGAAATATCAAATAAATGACATTATAACCACACAGACTCATACATAGTTGGTTCTACAGGGTATTATTGTTTTGTTTAGGTCATCCATACATAGCGTTAGCATTAGCTATGAGACTCACCATCACTTCCCCCGCCGCTTCTGCGTTGCCCAGCGAGTCGTAGCTACAGTTTTGCACTACTGTAAAACAAACTTCAGCTTTACACAATGGTTAAACTTCAAAAGAGCAACCAAAATACACCAAATTAAGGATAGTTATACACTGTAACTAGCGAGCGGCTAACCGGCGCCGAAGCTATGTCTTCTTCCTTGAACGTAGGTCATTCGTTAAAAATAAAATAGCGCACTACCGCCAACTACAGGATCAGGGTGCGGCCATGATACGCATGCCTTCCCGTAAACTTTCTCCAGCCGTCTAATATGCTATAACAGGGAGGGAATGATGGGGATCGCGTCATATTTTGACACTGCTTTAGACATCAGTGTCCCCATAAGCAGATCGATGGCCATGAGTTTATATTTGACCATATACCAGAACTCACTATGCACTTTGAAAGGAACAATGGCTCTGGAGAGGAACTGTGGAGCAGCGGTTCAATCCCGACCCCAGTGTGTCCTTTTGGAATTCGAACCGTGTCTAGGATTGTGTCTGACTTGTGCCCTGTCTTTCACAGTGCAAACATGGACGTAGAAAAAAAATAACATTATAATATAATATGGTGCACGGAATAAGGCTCTATATATAAATTCAGAAAAAATTAGATATGGTATTATATACCGGTACAGTTGTTATTGCACATGATTCAATAGTACATTGTGAGAGTGATGCTGAAGTGATATATACTGCTCACAAAAATGAAAAGTCCCATAATTAATTATCCTCTAATATTTGTGAGCAGTGTATTATGAAAAGTAACATTTGTTGATTTTTTTATTTAAGGTTGGGTGATCAAGCTCAGACTCAAGCTCAATCTCAATCCCAAACGCTAATCAGCTCTCCCAAACCCGCTACAGCTCAAACTTTAAGTTAAACCCGCTTTCTGTTCAGTTTAAGCCTGTTGTTGCCACATGGCTGCTAAGTGAAGTTAGCGGAGGAGGTGGGAGGAGTCCGGGCGGGAATAAGGCGGGGCTTACCGTGCTGTGCCGTACTGTGTAGGAGGGACTTGCGCTTTACATGTCCCCCCCCAGCCTTTTAAACTCTTTGCGCATGCGCATTCTGTTGATTTTGAGACTTAGTCTGTTAGACGGCGGTGGCTCTTCACTCTCTGACCAGCCGGTCCACCGGCATTTTACTCTTAAACCATTTTAACCCGCTTTTAGAAAACAGTCGTGGTAGAAATGAGTGGCGACGATTATCAGGTAATTCTTTTCAGCGTCACGTTTTTCGCTTTTAGACTTATTTGACGGAGTTTTAAATCGCATTTGTAGCACTTAGTCTTTTCTAAAGTATGCTAAAGCTTACTAACTGTCCACTTTCCCTTTTTTGACGCGCTTAACGTTCCGAGCGCCGATAGTGAGAAACAGAAATACAGTTAATATAAACGTCACGTCTAAAACGAGCACTTTTTAAAAATGTGAATATTTACGGTGTTTTTTTCATGCTCGCTTTGTTTTACTTCTGTGCTCGTTAGCTTGTTAGCACACCTAGCTCCAGCTCTCTGTGTGTCCGGTGGAGTAGCGTGTTAGCCTGATATCACTTTCTAACCGAAACTCCTTTCTGCTTCACAGGTCGATTCTGGCTCCAAATACAGCGGTAAGTCTCCCTGTGGTTTTGTGAACCCGAAAGTAAGCGAATACGCGCCGAACATCGATGTTCTGTCACTTCTTTATCTCGCTACACGGCTAGTTTTTAAAGGACAGAAATGGCGCCTGGAGACTAAGTCCCCACACTCGCTGACAGGCGCCTATTGTTCACATTCAGGCCACTGAAATAGCCTCGTTTAGTCCCCTTTGCCCAATCAGACCTCGGTTACCGGTAGGTAAGGAGGTCGAAATTGTAGATGTCGTTTTAACGAGGTCGAACGAGCCCGGATCTGGTCGTAATCGCGTTTTGAAAGTGGGGCTTTAGAGGTTAAGGACTTAGTCTCTGCGCCATTTTCTTTTTCTCTGCCTAGCGGTCTGACTGTAAAAAAACGACTAAGTGCCGATCGACGTGATATGGAGGCGAAGCGTGCAGGGACCTGGCTTAAATCTTTTAAAGAATGGCTTTTTGAAACACTGAGCCCTTTCTTAAAAACAGCATTATTTGATTAGGAGTATCTGTCCGTAAGCCACGTTTTACAGACTTAAACGTGCTTTACTGATGCTTGGAGCTGTTGTGAAGAAAAAATATATATTCCACAGCTGTGAGCATCCCTGCTTTGATTATTTTAATATAAAATAAAATTTCATATATTTCTCAATCAGCGTTCAACCTTACACACCCAACAGACAAACAATAATTTACAGGATGTGGCATCTGAAGCGGTTGGCCTGGTCACCTCACAGATCCAGGGATCCCCAGTTTGAACCAGATCTTGGACATTGGCCACGTGGTATTTAAATGTAACATGTAAATTGTATAGAATTTGGTATATAATAATAGGTAAATTGGTCACTCTAAATTGGTGACTGGTGTGTTGATAACACCTACAAACAAAAACAAATTCTGGATGCACCGGTTTCCTTTCCTTGTTCAGAGGACTTGCATACCTCTTAATTGAGTTAGAAATTCTAATTGGCCCAGTGTAAATATTTTCCCGACTGGTATAAAGGGCATGGATGCTGTGAAGATGTTAGACAAACAACCGAACAAACATTAAGGAAATGGATTGCTTGTGCATTGTCAACCATGGTGCTCGGTTGCCTGACAAGTAAGTGATCCAATTTCCTTAAGGTATGTGATGAGTTTAAGAAACAGCCGCTGTCCTTAAACCTCAAACATTGCCATTTGTTAGCCGAAACAGAAAAAATGCAGCATGGTCGAGTTTGCTAGAATTTCAAGACAAGAAAAAGACAGACTTAAGACGCCATTTCTGACGACCTTACTGCAAACAGTGTGACGCAGCATAGAAAAGTTCTGCGACAGCAGGTAGTCGGCAGTGAAAATGACAAACTTGATTGCAGGTAGACATGATTCATATGCATTAGTAAAAGATTAGTGAAGCAAATCCTTAAAGAGCGTGTGTGTGTGTAATCGTTATCACTCCACCCCAAACTGTTTATATTATAGCTATACAGCGTTTCCCAGCATCGTAGATGAGGAGCTTTAAGAAGACCTAAATCCATTATGGTGCATTTTTACATGCGTTTGATGTTACGGCTGTAATAACCATGTAGTGTACTGTGCAAGGAAAAAAGTCACTGTTTATCCTTATCCCAAGTGCGTTCACTGTAACATTTGGGTGTAGAAGACGTTTTTAACCAGAGGGATCTACTAGTGATACAGTCCATGCTACTCTAGGTTAAACCTTTTGGAGACCAAGGGACATATTTTGTCTCGTTCTTTTATATGGACACCAAATGCGATTAAGGCAACTCAGAGGAGTCGAATTAGTAAGAAACTGCTCAGTATGTCAGTGACTTTATATAAATAAGGCTCGTCTCAATATGCATTGCGTTAGTTTCATTGTCGGATTGTTAGATACATTTGTGTCACAATGACTAAAATTATATCCGTACAAATCCTTCTGGTCCTAAAAAGGCTTCGGTACTTTGTAAAGAACCAAACCGCAGCAGGTTGATGTATGGAGCGACACTTTGTCCAGGCAGTAAGTGGCTGTAAACAAATATGAGTAAATGGAGGATGCAAGCACTTTTTTTTGTTTGTTTTTTTGTTTTGTTTGGGGAAGAGTGTGTGTGTCGAAAGACATGTCTTTGAGCTCTCTGTTTGCACTGCTCATAGGGACAAAACAAAAAGCATTTTCATTGTTATTTTTTCCCTTTGTTTCTGTGGCCGCTTAATTATTCAAAGCAAAAATAAAGGAAATTCAGTTTTAAACCTCTCCGGTACCCTCCTTAGTTATTTCACCTGGCTCAGCCATATGGGCACACATACCCATAACAGGCGGCTTACACACACACACACACATTATACGCTGGAATATTCAGCATTTTCTCTTTTGTTTCTGAAATAAAAGGGTGTTCTGTGACTCCTCTATTTGCATAGTATAATATAGTAATGACATAGAACTGTTTTTATACCACACTTATTACTAGTTACACTGTGTATACTATTTCCTATTGTTGTGCTATTATTAATGTAGATTTTTTATATTAGATTATTTATTAGACTAAAGTCAGATATTTTTCTATGGAGAAGTTTTGACATGATGACTGATCGATGTCCGTGACTCTGTGATGCTGGAGTAATCAGATGCAGGAAGGTTTACATTTACATTTATGTCATTTAGTATTACGCCCTTATCCAGAGCGGCTTACAATTCATAGTCTTACAATCAACGCAATGGTGAGACAAGGGCCGTGTTCAGGAATTGAACTGTGGTAGCTTGGCAGCGGTGGGATTTGAACCTAAACAGATGTTCGTTTCTATCTACAGTTTAGCAGATATCAGGACTAAGGATTGCCTGTCAGAGCAGGTTGTTTCAGTTTGCCAGACTTAAAAGCGAATCAGTTGTTAATCTCTGTCCCTGTGGTCACAATACCACTAACAAGCTGGAGAAAGCATCTGAAGTGTGTGTGTGTGTGGGGGGGTTACCACAGTCTAAACTAATGCTTGACGATATTACCTCTTATTAGTATCATTGTTGATTTGACCTTGTTATTAATAAATTAATAGCCTGTTCACTTTAATATAATGGCCTAGGCCATGCCGATATCGATGCCACAGTTATTGGACTCCTCATGTGGAATCTGACCTCAAGACCTTAGTGGCGGATCTTTTGAGTTGTAAGACTGGGCCAATGGGGTGTCAGTCTTTGCATATATCGGTGGGTGTGGCAGATTGTGAGTTGGGCTCTGTTTTGGACACCGCTTCAGGAAGAACATGGAGCATGGAATTGGCACATTTTCATGGCTCATTACTGGTGTGTTTCTCTTGCTGGCACTTGAGAATGTCCTAGAGAGTGACTTGGCTGCTGGATCTATTGTGAGCTTGTAATGGTACACCTTCCTGATTAAAGTCTTACTTCACCACGGTTATATGGTGTAACTAGCGGTCCCTAGAAAGCAAGTTAAAACAAGCGTAACCCTCGTCTGGTTTAGGCTGCCTTTTCCTAACTTTGCCCTGTCAAACTTAAGTCGTCTCTCTACAGATGTGGGTAAAAACTAAACTTGAAAATCTAAATGGTTATATAACTTTAGTCTTCATTCAGTCCAGGAATGGTGTGGGGGGAGTTTAACATGTCTCTAGATAATTTTTTTTGGCATAAGTAGCCGAATGGATTTCTCAGTTCTGAAGAATTTCAGCCTTGGGTTGAACGGCCAGCAGTAGCTTCCTTTTCAAGTCCTCATCGCTCCTGCTTTACTCGCAGGCAGTTCTTGGTATTTTTACATGGGCTCTTCCTGGTTAGACTCCGGTGTTTCTCCCTGACTTGGGGGATGTGAATTCTCTGTAAAGTTTTTGTGTCAAAGCTGAAACAGTACTTGCTTTAAGGTTATATGGAGAGAGAAAGAGAGACTTTGGAGCAGATGTTAGAGCTAATGTTTTGGGTGGAAAGGACTCGCATCATTTCTAGCAAGTGCATCAAATTGCTTGTGATGGGGGTAAGTGCTCAGGTACGACTGAATATTGTTGCCAGTCAGGTTATATGACATTAAAGTTCCCTTTCCACATGTGGCAGATTGTCCTGGATCTTAATTTGTAGATTGTAAATCCAGAACTTCATCTTCAACTTCACTTTTCTGTTTCTTTTTTCAGATTCTCACAAACATAAAGACAAACACAAAGACAAAGAACACAAACACAAGGATCATAAGAAGGACAAAGAACGTGAGAAATCGAAGCACAGCAACAGGTTTGATTCAATGTTT
The DNA here is from genome assembly GCA_033117975.1 of Parotocinclus spilosoma. Classification (NCBI taxonomy): domain Eukaryota; kingdom Metazoa; phylum Chordata; class Actinopteri; order Siluriformes; family Loricariidae; genus Parotocinclus; species Parotocinclus spilosoma. The sequence continues at coordinate 9,597 of JAVSBV010123617.1, read as the reverse complement.
ACCGCTTGCAGTTTAAAGCTTCTGCTCCAGAGTGTATGATTTGGTTTCTGCTTACACCTTGGGGTAGGGCAGCGCTGAAAAATCACATGGCGTGTTCATACGACTTCATACGGTTGTAAAATGAAACTTCTGCCATTTTCCTGTTTTCTGTGAACTATGTGGAATATCGCAGTGTGTCGTGATATCGTATCGTGACGTATCCAATACTTGCCCTTAAACTTGTGTTGTCATTTCTTTGCAGCGAGCACAAAGATAAGCACAGAGATAAAGAGAAGCACAGAAATGGAGCTTCAGATAAGAAGTCCAAAGAGAAGAGGAAGGAAGGAAAGGTGAGCGACAGGGAAAAAGTGTAAAGTCTTAATGAACGTGTCTGTATTAATGAACGGTCGGTCTAACTGCTGTGTCTTGTCATGTGGGGGTTTTTTTTTCCGTGAAGGCTTTCGATGGCGATCTGAAGAGAGAAAATGGCTTCTCTAGGTGAGTAACAGCCCAATTTGACTTGTGTGTTTTCTCCATCAGGCATCAGCGCAGTTGCCCCTTGTGAGTTTCCATGTGTTTGACTTCTCTCCCCATTTTTGTCCAGCCCCCCTCGCATCAAGTCTGAGCCGGAATACGACCACAGCCCTCCTAAATCCTTGAAGAGGGAGCATGACAGTGACGAGTGAGTAACGGCTCCATTATTTTCCTCATCAAGGTGACACAAGTCAGGTTCAGTTAAGTTTTCACTTGAGGACCAAATTCAAAATTGAATAACCTGTGCTGCTTCGGCAATCTTTCAGTTTTGGCTCGAAGCCGAAAAAAATTAAGACCGAGAGCGACAAGAGTGAGAAGAAGGCAAAGAAAAGGAAACAAGATGAAGAAGAGGTACGTGGACCAGTCCGACCCCTCCCTCCCTCCTACTGTGTGCTGAATTATTGTTGTTTTTAAGCCATAAAAGGTTTTGATCTGACTTGCTTAAACAGGACGTAAAGCCCAAAAAGAAGTCGGCAGGCAAGAAAAGGGAAGCTGAAACAGATGGCAAAAAGAAGCCAAAAAAGGAACCGGAGGAGAAATGGAAATGGTTAGTGTCTGCTCCGATTATTGCCCAGTGGTGGACACCGTTTAGGTTTGCTCAGGCTCCGCAGGCCACCGTTCGAGAGTGGATGCTTTTCTCAGAAGGTGCTTTTGCTTTTGGCTTGTAGGTGGGAGGAAGAACGGTACACAGATGGCTCCAAATGGAAATTCCTGGAACACAAAGGGCCTGTGTTTGCTCCACATTACGAACCTCTTCCCAGTAACGTCAAGTTCTATTATGATGGTAAGTCCGTATCGTTTGTGGAGGCCACACGTACGGCCTGGCTTTTAAGGCACCTCTTAGCTGTGACTGACGGTGCAGTTGGCTCAGCGCATGTGTGATTGGTGTGCCAAATTTCGCTAGGTGACTGTGCCGTGTACTGACTCAAACTCTTCTACTGCATTTAACCCCCCCAAGGGTCCTAATTTTTCTTGCCAGCTGCCTGACTGACTCGCAGCTCCAGCTTTTGTAGTTAAATTCTATCTCCTTCTCCTTCTATTTAAGTCATTTATCTTTTCTTGTCCATGACTGGTAGGTTCTTCTCCACCCTCCAACCCAAAATCTTTCTATACAACTGTTCTATATTAAGCATTATTCCGTCATACTCGCATACAGATGTATTCCAGCTCAGCCTCTGCGGGGAAAACAGGTTCATACTTGGGGTAGTGTGTGCTGTAACTTAATGTTTGAGCTGGTAATTGCAATCGTTTGGTCCGCTATGATGCACCTTCTAAAAAGAAAAAGAGCAAGTGTCTGTTTTAGAAAATGCTCATTTATGAAAAAAAAGAGCTGTGCTATTGTCTAACGTCATGAGAATTCTACACACTCGCAGTAATGCTCCCTTAATGTATATTACACTTTTATGTATATTGTGACTGATTTAAATTCAGATTCTTTATATTCAATTAATCATCTCCATGGCCTGTTCCTGAAGAATTATTAGTGCCTATACAATGTAGTCTGATATCTTAAATATATTCTTAACATAATATCATTATATATATTATTAATAAATATCCAGTCAGTATCTGGGTGGAACGTTTGTTTATGTGCCGTGACTTATGGCACTGGTCTGCCTTTACCATTTAACCATGGCATTTGGTTGCGTTGACATATTTATTTAGATCCAGAGCGATCACGTCTAACACGCCAATCGATTAAGCACCCCATGCTTGGCAGAGGTCGGATTTGAACCCTGAACCCTTATAGTCTCTTAAGTAGGCTGCTAAATGGACATAAAACAGTGCTGCTCACATCAGGTGGCCTGTGCAGGGCTTTTACTTTGTTTTTTATTTAAAAAATGCCACAAAATTTATGTTGGAGGTAAAGGAAGCTGCTAAAGCACATTGAGACAGGGTACTTGTTTGAAGGAGTCATGGTGAAGTCATGTGCTTTTTGAGTACGCTTAGTATAATTTTTTTATATTTGAAAACCAAAAGTGCCCTTATGACCAATTTTGGCTGACGAAATGGGACAGAAGTGAACTGTACCTTTGTGTGGGGAAACGCTGCCACAATGTAAGCTTGTTTCCATTCCTGACTCGTAGACGTCTGTGTGCCTTCAGGTAAATCAATGAGACTCAGTCCAGAGGCAGAGGAAGTTGCAACTTTCTTCGCTAAAATGCTTGACCATGACTACACTACCAAGGACATATTCCGTAAAAACTTCTTCAAAGATTGGAGGAAGGTATGTTTCAGGGCCTTTCTTATATACATGTTCGAAAGGCTGGCTCTGTGTAATTTCCACACTTTGTTTATAGGAAATGACCTCGGAAGAGAAGGCGAAGATCACAGACCTGAACAAGTGCAACTTCAGCGAGATGAGCGAGTACTTCAAGGCGCAGTCGGAGGCTAGAAAGGCCATGACTAAAGAGGAAAAACAGGTATTTTTAATTGCACTCTTCCTTTTTTAGTACAGAATCAAGATTGGATTTTTGAGTTACACCATATTTAACGACTCCCTTTTTTCTCTTTTTTTTCAAAATAGAAAATAAAAGAGGAAAATGAGCGCATCCTGCAGGAATATGGCTTTTGTATCATGGACAATCATAGAGAACGAATTGCTAACTTTCGCATTGAGCCTCCTGGACTGTTTCGTGGCCGAGGGGACCACCCTAAAATGGGGATGCTGAAACGGCGTATCCGCCCAGAGGATATCATTATCAACTGCAGCAAGTAAGAGCATGCTTACACTCCTTATATACTGCCCGAACAGGTACGGTCAAACTCCGACTTTAGGATTAAATAGTGTAGTAGTTAGAGAGGCAATTGTGATCTTTTTATTTATTTATATTTTTTGTTTAGTAGTCTTTTTCTGTTTGTTCACTGCTAGTCCAGAGACATAACAGGTTAATAAAGGGTTAATATACATACATTCTCTCACGCACGCACGCATGCGCGCGCACACGGTTTACAACAAGACCACTCATAAAGGGTTTCATTTTCATTTTGAAATATCCTCTAATTTTTGTGAGCTGTGTATGTGTGTGTGTGTGTGTGTGTGTGTGTGTATGTATGTATGTATGTATGTATGTATGTATGTATGTATGTATGTATGTATATTAACCCTTTATTAACCTGTTATGTCTCTGGACTAGCTGTAAACAAACAGAAAAAGACGCGTTTGTGTGCGTTTGAGATGTCCACTGATGCTGACAGCAACATTTCTTAAACCATAAAAACTAACCACGTGCTTTGCTTGGACTCAATCCTCTTCCTTATCCACAGGGACTCTGTACATCCTAAACCACCACCTGGAACCAAGTGGAAGGAGGTTCGTCATGACAACAAGGTCACATGGCTGGTGTCCTGGACTGAGAACATTCAAGGAGCTATTAAGTACATCATGCTGAACCCCAGCTCGAGAATTAAGGTAGATATCACAAAGTCCTTGCTTTATTTTGTTTAACCTCATCATAATGGTTGTGTCTGTGTGTGAGAAATACTTCTTTTTTTCTCTCTTTCTCCGAAACCATGTTTGAAGTTGAAGTCAGTGCTTCATGGTGATCTGCTATTGCTTAGATTAAACATGACTGTGAAAACGAGCATTAGTATTAATAGTGTTAGTACTACAGGTACGGCTCGTTTTATTTATGATGACCTGATGTTAAGATGGGAATCCAATAAAATATATACACACACACACACACAATACACTCTGGATTTAGATTTTTGACTCGTAAGCCGATCGGCTTTTTGCATGTGGAAATGCATCCAGTTTTGTCCCCTCCTTGAGCCAGTTCTGAGCACTTTGTTCCTCATCTCTGCTCTCTGACTCTCCCTTTTTCGGCTCATACTTATTTATTTATTTTTTTATAATACTTTATTTAGACAGAGACACATGTACAAAAAATTACAATAACACAGAATAACAACAACCAGGATACCAAACGATATAACATTATCAAGTACAAAAAATATTACAGTCGTATGTCTCTGTTTTCAAATTAGACAGAAACAACGTAGAGACAACAGAAACAACAGAGAAAATAACCTGCAAAATAATAAATAAACATACTAATATCAATAACACTAATAATACTAATTTTAACTATATAAAACAAAATAATAATTTCGAAATAAATAACAATAAAAATAAATTAAGAATGAAAGTAGAAGTAGGAGGTACTCAGTCTGCTCATAAAGAATTTAAAGATGCAATGTATGAAAGAAAAGGGCGCCATTTGTCATAGAAATAAGCAACGCGGCCACTAAGAGAAACCAGGATTTTTTCAGTTTTTAATGACTGTAACATGTCTGTAAGCCAAACTGAAATTAAAGGGGGTTTGCCTTTAGCTCTTTTAAATCTTTTAATGCTCAGGATTGGTCTAGCACTTGAATGTATTGACTGTTATAACAGTAGGAGACAGAACCTGAGGGGCAGAAGATACTAAGAGCCCAGTGATTCCAGTCAGCTGCCCCTGGATGGAAGTTTTCTTTGAGCAGGTTGGAATCTGGTGATTGGCTTAATGTAAATATTAAGGGTATTTTCACAAGAAAACTGCATGCAAGCGATACGTAACTTGTTGGAGATACTGCTGAAAACACGAGTTGATTCCTTGTAGATTCACAGCATTGATGGGTTTATGGTATAGACAAAATAATTGTGACAGACAGACAAGCAAAGTAATGCAAAAATGACAAAAATATGGCAAAAGACAGGCTGTGCACAAGAAAATGAAAACATGCAATACAAAAGTAATAATGACAGACATTATCTTTGTAGTTTATTATAATTGTTATGACTTCATTAAAGCATTCAAATGAACAGAAGTTAATCGTTAAACAGGGTCGTTAAACATTGCTTACATTTGCATATGTTCTGCTCCCCAGGCTTCCCAATCGCACCATTACTCCTGTCAGGGACCAGGTCTTGTTGAGGTGACTGGTACATGTGCCTGCATTTAATTTAACATGAATTGTTCTGTAGTGAAATCACAGTTGCAGCTAGTTCTAGTTACATTTCTTTTTTATAGCGCTTTTTACAGCAAAGCAATTTTACAAAAGCTGAGTATAGACCCCAAATGAACGCACTAAAGGCATCAGCGGAATAAAAAAACTCTCTAGGGCAAGTAAAGAAGAAACCTTGGCAGGGTCGGGCTCAAATGGGGAAGCCAGGATGACAAGTTCTAAACCATAACCAGCATAAAGTGAGCCATTTAAATCAGTCATTGTGTGTAAAACCCAGTGGCCTATGTGAATAAGATGACTTCTGTTTCTTTCGGATGTGTGGGTGTTCAAATTATTAGAGACCAAAACCTCAAGCCTGTTTGTGTGTGTGTAGCAGATCTGGATGCTCGACCGTGGGATTTCCAGGCAGAAGAATGTGCTCTGCGAGCGAGTATCGAGCGCTTTAATGCTCGGCGGTACGACACGGCTCAGAGGAACCCAGAACTGGTTCCTGTAGATAACTGCCTGCAGAGCGTCCTGGGCCAGAGCGTCCCTCTGCCTGATGATTTCCACACTACTTACGACCTGTGGCTTGAGCGCGAGGTCTTCGCCAAACCCATCTGCTGGGAGGAGCTGCTTCAGTGAGCCCACCAGGGCATTGTTGTGGTTACTGCAGTGAATGATTGGTACAGTGGTTTGAGTTTTCTCTATCTCTGTGTCTGTCTGTCTGTCTCTGTGTATGATTTGAGGACCAGAAGCTCCCACAAGGATGGAAAGACCGGATATTTTGTGCCTTGTTGGGTACATTTTGTTGGTCCATATATGAAAAAAAAAAAGGTGTTTTTTTTCTTTGTATTATTATTATTATTAATTTTTTTTTTTTTTTTTTTTGCAAAAAAACCTCTTCATTCAAACTCGATTGTTTTGGACACCAAGATGAGCCAAAAGATTTGTTTTTGGTTATACTGAGGATAGCATTAATTAGCTACAGTAATCTTTATGTCTATGGAAAGTCCTGAACAATGTATTTTTACTGTGTGACAGTGGTGCTGAGCTATGTGGTCATGTGATGGTGTTTATTAACAAAACTGCTTTATACGTTTTATTATAAATACTAAGTGGTCATTTCTTCTGTACAATCAGTACCGTCTCGGTGTCGTAGGGCAGATGGACGTATATTTTGTTCTTATTGGATTTCCAGCAGTCACCTTCATTTATAAAAAAAATAAAAGTATGAATAAATGATTGATGCTTGAGTTTCATCAGGTTGTAACACTTAAGTGTTAAGGAAGAGAAGTAATCGTTTTTTAAAAGATGTGATTTCAGCTCTGCCTGCATGTTCTGCCAGTGAAGGTAAGCCTCCTTTTTTACTTCTACTTCACTTAGTTAAGATAGTTCTAAGAATAATGAATACGTTAAACAAGTTACTGTTTAGCCCGCTTTGTTTTTTGAGTTTCTTCAGGAACTTAGCTTATGTGTGTAAGTGCCTGCACCTGGTGGCAGGTGCAATTACAACTACAAAGTAACTGTCTAATGAAGTCAATGGTTCATGCAGTGTTGTATAAATACCCTTCACACTGGTGGTGGTGGATGTGGTAATGACTGGGGAGGGGGGGCGTAAACTGGTAGCACATGCTGTTTGAAGGTACATAATGTATCAGATGCTTCTATGATTTTTATAATGATTCAAGTGAGAAGAAAAATGCAGATATGTGAAGGTCTGTCATGAAATAGTGTAATGTGTACAACAGATGGCAGCACCACTTCATTCCGTCTAACACGGTTTATTTTTTATGAATCCATTGCTTTTTAACAGGATTTAGTCTACATGCGGAAGCTTTACATTAAAAAAAAAAGTCATATTTTTACAGTGGAGCAGCTTTACAGTATTAAATTATGTTCGATGGACAATCCCAAATTTAGCAAACCTAGGCTGACGGTGCCAATGAAAAACTTCCTTAAGGTTAAATGAAACCTTAGGAGGACCAAGACTCGAAAAGGGACCAATTCTTCGTGGGTGGCTTAGATTAATTGTAATAGTTAATTAAGTGTGTAGAAATAGTAAAAGTAAGTAAATAACTTTTTAAAAATTTATATCAGTAATAACAGATAAATAAATGTAATATGCATATCGGCAAGTATTTCATCCTGGAGTCCTCCTAGAAAATTCCTTTCAGAAACTTCTTTGTGGCACATCACCTGAAAATGACAGCTGGAGAGAGTTACTGCTCACTAGTAACTAACAACTAAAGTTTAAAAATATATATAATATTAATATAATATAAAATATTAATGTAAATTATTATTGGAAAGAAAAGTCTTAACTCCAAATGTTGTGGTGTAAACTGCTGGTTAACTTTTAGTTTTGGTATGGGATTTTAACAGCCATAAATATTACTTGTGTAATCTGATTTTTTGCGCTTATGTTTTAGTGTTTCTTCAATTGTACTTTTCCTCTCTTGGTTGGGTGCAGCCAGCGAGGTGTGTTTATGTATAATTATATTTTATTATATTTGATTTTATATATATATTTTCTATTTTGCCAGACGGTTAATCCTGATACCTATTCTTTGCACACAGTTGTCTTTATATTTAGATTAAAGTAGCAAAAAAGACTGTGACTATGTTAATGTATGGTCAACTACCATTTCGAGTCACATGACCTTTTGAAATGAAAACATGAACTGAAGTGGTGTGGGGCATAACGTACTGGACTAATGATTCAAGGGTTAAGGAGTCTAAACAGAGCACTGCTAAGCCATGGGTGGGCAAGGCCCTTAATCTATAATTGCTGGGAAGAGTGTATCAGTTGTAAGACACCATAAAAAAGCATCAGCTAAATGCTGTAAACAGAAACCTGACAACACCCTGAAGTTCTTGCTAGGCCCGCTGAAATAAATAGAAGCTAGTGATAACCACACTCTGCAGTTCTTATAACACCTCCATATAATGAACACATGGCTTTAGGTCCCCCTGATGCTTCCTGTGAAAGGCTGTGAACAAGCATCACAGATATTTAAGATATTGAAGTTCTAATACACACTGATCAAACAGCACAGATCAAAAGGCCCACAAATGTCTCACCTTAATGCATCATGGGAGTTCATGGGGTGCTCAGCTGCAGATCCCAGTATTATCCCACAGTTCTGCACTTGCCACGTCCCATATCGAGAGCGCTAATCGATTCGAACCCTGCTCGGGACAAAAATATGCACAGGCATCTGTTCAGGGGAGGGAGGATTCACTTGTTTCTGACTTCTCCTTCTCACGTCCCTCTCTCATTTCCCACCGCTGTGACTATTTTGGCCGATGATCTATACAGCACGCAGCACTTTGCCTGGGGTTCGGTTTCTAGGCGGCCGATCAATGGAGATCAAGGCTGAACTGCACTGCAGCAAAGGGACTCTCCAGGAGGAGGACAGAGGGAGGGGTGGATGCTTAGGGTGGAGAACTTTAGGAAAGCACAGAGGAGCATGGATTATTGACTAAAGGTTCTTGCCATGGTTGGCAGTTGCTAATCTTACGTTTGTTATTAATGGTGAAGTTTGACCCATGAATGACGGCATTTTCCTTTCCCGACCATTAATTCAATTCAATTCAATTTGATTTGGATAGCAATTTTTTTTACAATAGGCATTGTCACACAGCAGCTTTACATTGATATATAAACAAGTGTCACAAATTGAATTCCCTAATGAGCAAGCCAATGGTGACAGTGGAAAGGAAAAACTCCCTGGGATTAAGAAGAAGAAACCTTTAGAGGAAACCCGTCCTTTTTTGGATAATAAACATGATTAACATTATATATAAAACATTTAAATGTATTAAGTCTATGAAAAGATGGGAGAGGGAGCATCTTTGGCATGGCTGATCGTTCCGTCTGATATAATCTCCAACAGCAGGCTCACCGTTGGAGCGAGAACCTCAAAAAAGAGGAAATAAATTAGCCATTATTTTTGTTGCCATTAACATATAAAGGACTAAACCTATCTCTTATTTTTCTGACCCTTTATCTCTTTTTTTCTGACCCTTTATCTCTTCTTTTTCCGACCCTCTATCTCTTCTTTTTCCGACCCTCTATCTCTTCTTTTTCCGACCCTCTATCTCTTCTTTTTCCGACCCTCTATCTCTTCTTTTTCCGACCCTCTATCTCTT
>JAVSBV010123576.1:0-18713 GCA_033117975.1 Parotocinclus spilosoma | reverse complement strand
ATAACATTACACGTATATAATAGGATTTGTTTCGGTACTTTAGGATTTGGTCCGAATAAGCGGCTGGTCCCATTAACAGGTGGTCCAATTAACCGGAGTCGACTGTAACGAGGACATGAAGAAGAAAAAAATAAGATAAAGACAGTGATTTTTGAAAAACAAAAACTGAAGTGACAATAAAAATCCACAGAAGAAAACAAAAATAAAAACTGAGAAAGAACAAAGATATTACAGAACATAAAGGAACATTTTAAGATACGTTTCGGAAAACTGGTGAAGAGGGACAAAACGAAAAAATCCACCGGGAGAAACAATGAACAGAAGACGAATAAAATGTATGAATATCTTTTGTCTCTTTGTTGCGTTAGCAGAAAAAGACATTCTTATAAACGTCCAGCTTTTTCCCTCTCAGGCTCGTTTTGCTCCCCAAACCCCGAAAAAAAACACAAGAGAGCCTGAGACACAAGAGACGTGTGTTTTTATGTGTGAGTGTGATTAGGGTGTAAATAGGTCATTGAAAGACGTGCTAAACCTGCACACACACACACACACACACAGCTGTACAGCCTGCTGATCTGTTCTGTTAAAAGACGCACAACAACCTTAGTTGTCAACACATGACAAGTGTGCACAGAGGCAGGGAATCAGAAACCGTCAAATCACATGCTCTCTATTCCTACACTGTACACGTCATTAGGGATTATTTAACGAGCGTTCAGTATTAACGGCTACTCACAAGGTCAGTACTAGTTAATACTGGTCAAGCACATTCATACTGGATATTTAGAGTGACCAATTTATCGTATGTCTCCGGAGCACCCGGGGTAAACCCAAGAGGACAGGGGGAACCACCGATCTTCATTTAATCAGTCCAGACGTTGGTTTGGTTGCTGTGTTCAGTGGTAAATGAATCTTAAAAACCAACCTGAACGGTAATTATGACATCACAGATCACAATTCAGGCTTAAAATAAGATAAGATGAGCTATTTTGGTAGGTCATGCACCATTTCACCAGTAGTCCACCTTTAAACTAACATTTTTGCATGGCTTTAGCTGTCATTAGTATCCTAACACATTTTATTTTCAGCGCCCAAGGACACTTTACAGACAAGAGGGATTTCACAAGGCAGGATTTTTCAGTTAGTCAGATAACTTAAGCCCAAAAAAGAGCACTGGCCAATATTAATGTGGCTCAGCTCCAGGCTTGACTTTGAGCTTAAGTTATAGTGTTCCCTCGCCACTTCGTGGTTCACCTTTCGCAGACTCGGTGCATCTCGGGGTTTTCAAAAAATATTAACGAAAACACTATACCGCAGATTTTCGCTGTTTCGTGTTTAATTTTGTTTTTTGCGAAACTTTTACATGAATAAAATCACAAAATGTACAAAAATATATGACAAATATCAATTCTAACAATAAAGGAATGTTATAAATTATAAAATATCAGGATTTACAGTAAATAGTGTATTTACTCAGCGGATGAATACTCACCAAAACCGAGAAGTAACACTAGAGCATCGGCCGCCTGAGTCGCTACTTGCCGACATGACAAGTTTTTGTCTGCGGTTTTGTGTTCGCTGTTTGTGAAAGTTTCAGAATAACAAAAAGGAACAGGCCACTTTCCAAGAAAGGCGCAGAGGATGAACTTTATTTTTAAATAAGCCTAAGTGAGATGGGTGTTTCCTTAAGATTTTGGCTGCTCGGTCACAAAGGATACAAAAGAAATTTTGTACATGATTTTTTTTGTCATTTGTAGTCACATCCAAGACTATTATGGAGTGATGAATTCTGGAATTTTTGGGGTTCATTCATTGACAATTTTTTTTTCTTTTTGTTTTTGCGTCGATTGGCTGTTGAGGTGACCAGCTGTTTACGGCTGCAACGTCCAGAGTTAGACACAAGATTTTGCCTCGCAAAATAACTGTATTATAAACGTTTAATTGAAACCTTGTTTTTAAAGCTAACGGATGCTGATCAGATTTTGCTAAACTGAGCTTAGAAATATATGATAGGCTGTTCGCATGTGCCACTTTTTTTAGAACTTTTTTTTTAAACACAGCTGGGAAAAGTTCGATTGAAAAGTTCCACCATTTATTTAGTGACAAAAGGGCCAGGGTTTTGACAGGGCGTGATGAGTTTCTCCAGGCTCTGTAATACTGTAAACACCTTACCAGGCTGAATTTGTGACTGAGTATAAATAGTGAGTCAGTGATTTGATTTGCACACAACGACACAAACGCACACATACGGGGTTGTGTACCTCAGTGAAACTTGTGTGCTGTCTTAGAAGGTGTTGCATATTTTTCGAAGCTGTCAGTGGCAGAACGACGGAGAGACCGTGTGCCACACACACACACACACACGTGCACACACTCAAACAGCATGTGTGCGAGCCTAGACTTATTCCCTCGTCTGATTTGCCCTGCTTGTGTATTATGGCAGACAGAAATGCTTCTGAAGGATTTGTACGGATATGCAGTGGATATGAATGCGGGCGTGCGCGTGTGCATCTGTTGAGAATTAGAAATCGAAACCTATTTACCGAGCTTACGTGCGGAAAGGCAGCCTATTTGTCTGACATGAAATCGAAGCCTTATTCACCCCCCAATCTCTTCTTCACTCCGAGGACCGAGCGTGCCAGTAGCTCTGAATGGAAGCGTGGAGCCGCTCGCTCCCTCGCCCGCCCACCGCAACCCTCCACTGCTGCCTCTGAAACAAAGGGATGAGCAGAGAGAATGGAGCGAGAGGAGAAGAGAGGAGAAACGGGCAGTTTTGCCAGTGATTATGTTCTGCTCTTTGCCCTGCTGTAAGCGATTAGTGTGAAATTGAATGGATTTTTTTTTTTGTCCGTCGCCCCGCGCTGCCCTCCATGCCAGGAGAGAGAGAGAGAGAGCGATAGTGCAGGAAAGAGAACGATTGAGGGAGAATTAAAGAGAGAGCGTTGGAAATGGATCCGACTGAGTCGGAGGTTATTGCCTCGGAAATAATGCTCGCAGGACGTCCGTGGCAATAAAGCATATGGGAAAATCAGCTTTCATTTGAAAGGTTATAGGGGGAGAGAGGACGAGGGAGTCGTGATGAATACAGATTGATAGATGGATAGAGGGAGGTATAAACGCTTCTGACAGAGAGGACGATAGGAGGGAGGGCCACAAGTACGTTTGTCACTTTGTCAAAGCAGTCAGGTAGAGATTATACCTAATGATCTCTCTCTCGCTCTCTCTCTCTCTCTCTCTCTCTCTCTCTCGCTCGTTGCAGCCACCTGCTTTTATAAAACCCATCAGTGTCCTGCTTCAGTTTCTGCTTTATATTCTTTATAGTTCTCAGTGTTTATTTCCCATCCAGTATTCTACCATTCACACCAACACAAACACACACAAAGGCTACTTAAGGCTTTTTTGCCTTGGTTATCGTACTGAGCAGGCAACTGAGCGAGTGAATAAACAAAAGCTCATCATTCATTCATTCATTCATTCATTCATCCATTCTCTTCCACTTAATCCACGCAGGGTCGCAGGCCAGCCGGTGCCCACCTGGCAACTCTGGGTGCAAGGGCAGGAACAACCCTAGAAGGGGCGCCAATCCATCGTAGGGCACACACACAGTCACACACTAAGGGCCACTTTAGAGACACCAATTAACCTAACATGCATATCTTTGGACCGTGGGAGGAAACTGGAGTACGTGGAGTAAACACACAGACACAGATAGGACAGGCAGGCTCCACAGGGAAAGGACCCAGGGTGAGCCAGGGTGTTACTCAGCGAGTCACTGTGCTGCCCCAAAAGCCCATCATGCACACGTTTTTGGTAGCCTAGTGGACAAGGTACTGGATTATGGTCCAGTGGTTAAGGGTATAAACCCCATCTCTACTAGAGAACTGTGGCCTAGTGGATAAGACACTGGGCTATGGAGCAGAAGGTCCAGGGTTCAAATCCCACCTCTGCCAAGCTGCCACATAAATGCTATAAATGTAAATGTAAAATTTGTTCGGTATATATGTTGGGGAAAAATGTATATAATTAATTAATTCCTTCCAGAGCTGAGGTACTGCTGTGTGTGTATATATATATATATATATATATATATATATTCACATTTTTTCTTCCTTAGAACCATGCATGACCGTGAATATAAAAAATCTGTTTGCATCTGTCTAATGTTTATATATCATTGTGAGGACCTAGTTTTGTCACTTGGATTGAAAGCTTTTTTCACTTGTGGGCTAATTCTTTGTAAGTTGGACATTAAAAAAGAGAAAAGATTTTGTGTTCTATTACTGCAGTTAAAGTTAAAAAATAAAGTGTAGGTGTTAAAGTAATTCATTGCAGTAACGGTATGTCAGGGGAAAGTCCCCGCAATGACAGGAAGAAAGAAAAAATGTGTGTGTTTGTGTTTATGTGGCCCTGAGCGACATGCGTGCTGGGCATCATTAGCACAAACACACAGGTAAAAGTTCCTTCTCCGAACTTCCCATTTTGCCTCCATGAATATTTGATGTTCCCCCAACACACCGCTTTAGTTTCCTGTTTGCCGCAGTGGATTGGGGCGAGCGTGGCTCCTCAGAGCCCCAGCGTCTCCATCTGCATATATGACTGGGATTGTGAGTAAACAGACTTCCACTTTAGCAGCCAGCTGGGATCGCTGCCCCATGCTTCCTGCTGAACGGCACGAAAAATAAAGGAGCCTAATTTAATCGAAAGAGCTGAAAACAGGTAGCGTGTTAAGGGATGTTTCTGCAAGTTGTTGCTTGTGCTTTTACGGACCCTGCGGATCAAAATTACATTGCGATCCGAGCTTGCTGGTGGTGCAGAGGCAGGATAGAGCCGTGACTCCGCTAATGGTTCATTTGAGCTTTGGGGGTTCGACCAAACGGAACAAAATGGAGTGAATATTTGTAAAGAGACAGCTCCGGCGCCTGATAGAACCAGTTTAGTGAGCGTGTTTGTGTGCTGAATCGTTAAAAAGCCTCGTAGTAAGACCTGATTTGAATAACCGTTCTTGAGAGGTCATCGTCCTCAGTGTGGGTCTGTGTGTGTGTTAGTGATGGTCACTTTTAGAATGGAATCGCTTTAGAAGTAATTCCAGCCAAGCCAAGCTTGACAATGCGGCATTAAATATATGATACAATATGTATCCCAATTTTCTAATTGATATACAAACAAAAAGGCATGTTCAAAAGTCCACCAATTAGACACACAAAATATGCATGTAGTATTGAAAAATGAAGAAATAAGGAAAAACAGCTTTTATAGGCTACAGTGGCAAGTATTTGATCTGACCTCCCCTTACACTTCAGTAACCGCAGCATTTGGCAGCTTCATTCATCAGGAATGTGCTTTTTGGAAGGGCAGCACCTAATAAACAACTTTTTACAAGATGAACAAGGCAAATGTTGGACTGCGGTGGCCTAGTGGGTAAGGTACTAGACTATGGACCAGAAGGTCCAGGGTTCAAATCCCACCTCTGCCACACTTGGGTCCCTGAGCAAGGCCCTTAACCCACAATTGCTTGGATTGTAAACCAGTTTATTTATTGTAAGCTGCTCTGGATAAGGGCGTCTGCTAAATGATGCAAATGTAAATAAATCAATTTGAAATTTGTGAGTTTAGACATTGACATTGACGATATGTTCTAAATGGTCATTCTTACCATTTGCTAAGTCAACAAATCTGATCTAAAGCCTAAGACCTTCAACTAGTACAGAATTCGTCTCGGCCTCAAGTCAGGAATCCATTGCCCTTTCATTCAGTCACTCTCAATTGGGAGTTTTGATAGTTCTAACATATTAACAGTACAAACCTTGTGAAGTCCCCAAAAAACAAAACAAAACAAAAAACCATAATAATGATTTAGTAATAGTAAATGAGGTAAAATGTTGGAGAAATGGTGATACTGATTTGAGATCACTCTAATTTGACGCCTACAAAATGTGTACTCCCCTCCCCTCACGTTTTTGTAACTATTGTATTATATTTTATTTATTTATTGACATATTATTACATGTAAATTTGCTGTGCCCTCCAAATAACTCAACACACAGCCAGTAAAATCTAAACTGCTGGTAACAAAAGTGAGTACACCCATAAATGAAAATGGCCAAATTGTGGCCAATATGGCGTTTTCCCTGCTGATACTTTACATTGTATCAAAGTGTCATATTTTCAGTGTTGTCTCATAAAAATATATAATAAAATGCTTACAAAGAATTAGGGGTGTCCTCCCTTTTATGAATACTGTAGGCGCTGTAGTGCGTCAGCTTACCGCCACAGCTAGAAACGATGTACTAAATACTAATCCCTACTTGGTTACAGCACAGGGGAGGCGTTTATACGTCTGTACGGATGCCCTTGAGTTGCAGAACCCACTGGTGGATGGGAACCACGGTGCGCCTGTCAGCCATGAAGTGGAAGGACGTTAGCACAATCTTGGCTAATCTAGGGAACGAACTCGTTGATAAAACGTGACACATTTGCACATTTTACTGCAAACTCTTTTTTAATGAGGAAAAATGAAAGCTAAAATTGGCACGTGCAGAACTTTGGCCACCTTTCCAGACGGTCCATTAGTGTTGTTTTGTAAGGACGGAGCTTAATGGACTCCTTAATGAAAACATCATTCAATTTTGCAGAAACGGGTCAGTTTAAGTGCATTCTGTAAACGTTTGCTTCTTTTCGGGTAATTTGACCAATGATGTCCGAACTGCAGTGTAAATCTGGACCATCAGCCCTAAACCCGGTGACTAATGAGAGATAACTAGTCAAATCTAGGCCGGGTAATGTTTTTGTGCCTTGGTCCTCCCAAGGTTTTTTGCTCATCACACTTTTTCCATTTCAGTGTCGCCCTAAGCTTCCTCACATAAGGCCGCGGGCCTAGAGATTTTTGAAAGCTGCTTTGAGTCAATGCTCAGTTGTAGAAAGTGGTATATAAGTTGGGCTTGACTTTCAGTGGTGTCAGTGTGATACTGTCTTGGGTATTCTAGGACATCTCTGATTGGCTGTCAGTTTGTGTTGGGCGGGGATTTGCCTCCTTGTTTTTTTTTTTTTTTTACATATCTGTGTGTGTGTAGTGTGATGTCTAAATATTTCAGAGTTTCAAATATCCTCAGAAGGATAGGAAAATCTCATGGGTTTTTTTGTCCTCGCAAGAAAAATTCCTGTTTTTTTTACCTTAATAAAACAAAAACAGAAGAGACAAAAGATGTGCTTTATGTTACTGAGGATAAAGTATGGGGTAGGTTGAGATGTAATTAATCAGCACTAAATCAGCATTATGTCGGTAAAAAGTTCTGATAATGATTTTATAACAAGAGTGTGTGTTGTGTGTGTGTGTGTGTTGTGATGGTATGATAGAAAGTGCTGCTATATTTTACATTGTGGATACATTTTGTTGCTCCTTATAAGGATCTTTATTGTATATAATTGAATTACATTAATTAAGTAATTCAGTCATTTACATTTTCTTTCTTTTGAAAAACCAAAAGAGCCAAAAGATTTGCTTTAGGTGACTGAATTCAGTGTAGATTTAATATTATCAATAGTATTATATTATGATATTATATTCAAGCAATAATATTCTTATTGGAATGCCCCCAAATTGATAGAAAAAACTGTGTGTTTGTGAGTGTGTGTGTGTGTGTGTGTGTGTGTGTGTGTGTGTGTGTGCGCGCACAAAAAATGTCAGACAAGAAAGTGCACAGGAAGTGGAGAATTCATAGGAGGAGCACAGCGGGCTGTAACAGAATGGTCTAATGTGGAAGGAGAAAAGGGTCAAAGCTGAGCTATGAAGGACAGTGTATCTATCCAGAACACATAATTGGGATATTTTCTCTTTAAGTCAGTATATTAAAATATGTGTAATGTAACTGACTAGCAAAAAAACCAGGTAAACCCATTTTGCTATAAAATGAATTGTACACAAATAGTCGTCTGTGTAGATCATTGAGTAGGGCTAAGGAAGTACAGTATTTGTTAAGTAACTAATATTACTCCAGGATCAAACTTATATTTAAAAATAACATAGGACAATGACTAGATAGGGAAATGCCTAGATTAAAGCCATTCAGTAAATATAAAACCTGCATTTAATTAAGCACGGACATGGATATAAATCGCTTGTTTATACAGCTAACCTTTAAACAAAGCAGCATAAGAATAGTTTATCAAAATGATCACAATGTAGCTTTACTAACTTTTTTATCTGTGTGTAGCAGCATCATATTTTAGGCTCATTATTACAAAAAATAAATTCAGATTTAAAATCCAACATTTTTCGGAACTTTTCTATGAGAATTCAAACTGCCAACATCTTATATAGCTAACAAGGAGAGAACAATATGTATGATGTGCCATAATGTTATGACTACTCACAGATAAAGCAAATTGGGTTCATATAAAATGTGTTTATAAAATCATGATACAGGGGTGTGTAGATACAGATTGTGTAGATAGGTCTGTTACAATTCAGGCAAGGATTGCACCATCAGTATTGCATAATCTCTAAATGACCAACGAAAGCTAGATGAAGCAATCCTTATTAACCTTGCACCATACAACTCCATATAAGTCTTACATTTTCTCTCTATCAGTCACCCAGTCAGCATTTTTTACCGTTTAACTTATATCATTGTTCAGCGATGCCTGGGATTTGCATTAATAAAAAAGATAATTTCTGCTGTGTCTATGGTGAACTGAGTTTTGTGTCACAAAAGTGAGGTGCATAAACCATGAGGAACATCAAAATATTGCTGAATGGGACAGTCGAGTAATTGAAGAACACTACAAGGAAAGAGACTGGCCACTCAGACATTTACTGCAGCCGGGAACAAGAAATGTTCTTCATTGAGGCACTTGTTGAACCAAATAACATTTTGCTACCATCACTGCATATCAAGTTGAGTCTTATGTAGAACTTCATAAAGGCATTGAACCAGTATCACCTTTGTACATTTCCGAGGCTGAGTGGAAGTAAAGATAATGGAAGAAGTCTTTGTTTTTTCTTCATATTTGTGTGCTTCTGCAAGATGAGTTTCTTCGTTTGCAGCATGGCAGGGAAAAGGCTGCATAGGCAACATTTCCACCAGGGCAGAATACTATGAAAAGTTGGTGGAAAATCTCATTCAGGCATATAAATAACTTGGCTGCAACATGTCCTTAAAATTGTATTTCTTGCACTCTCATCTAGACTTCTTTGCAAACTGCAGAGCAGTCAGTGACAAGTGTCAGGAGCGATTTTACCTCAAAATTGTTACTATGTAAAAAAGGTATCTGGGTAAATGGAACCCTTGTAGATTACTGCTGGTCACTTACCAGAAATAATCCGATATTTGAATACAAGAGACACTTAAAAAGGCGCCGAGAGCCACTTACCTAGGACATATTTCATATAATCTAATGATTTTTAATAGTTAATTTTTGTGCTTTGGAATGCTCAAAGTACATTTAAATACATTTAAGTTTCTTCTGAATCATTTGGTAAAAATGCATCTGCATTTTTATATTTTTAGAAGTAATAACTACGTCTTTTATTATTTTATAATTTATGTAACAGTTAAACACAAGAACTTTGACTGAAAAATCATTAAGAACGTGAATATTTTATATTTAATATAATATTTTTCTGAAACAGAAATATTTGAAATTTGTTTAGACCAGTGTAATTAGCACTTGCCAAGTTCTGGTGTATATCAAATGATAAATCGATAGGTATTATGACGTAAGTGACGTTTGGAACAGTAAGCAGCATAAGGTCTACATTCAGATTCAGAAGTCATATATAAAAGTTTATTTAACCCAACCAGTTTGTTTCTCTTACTTACATAATTAAACCCTTGCAAAAAATAATTTAATATAGCATATTTCTGCAATTTTTAGTACATACAATAAAACATACTACAAAGCAAACATAAAACTGATGTTTGCAAAAAGAGTTGTTTTTTGTAAGTTCTCGGGCCTTTTGATCTGTTTTTGATCCAATGAATGCTTCATAAATGTATTTCAGGTTAAGTTTATTGTGTTAACGTCATTTAGGAGATCAGCATAAGGGGAATGCAAATTTTTGACTGAGTCTGTAAGAAAAAGATGATGCTTGGCTTTAAGTACATGGTTGGCTTCTTTATTTGAGGTGGTTTAGCTTAAGGGGCAATTATTAGGATTGTAAACTTCTGAGCCATGCAAGAACACCAGCCACAAACACATTTGGTTTAAAACACAAGCCAAAATACTACAAGCACAAGAAAACCTCAGCAGTTCTCACGAGTGCCAATGTTGAAAATCTATTATAACTGGACAATGTATTATTTCTTAAGTCAGAAGTCTAAGGGAGATCTGCTGTTAACGAAGCCTACAGTCTCCTCTCCATTCCATAGTGCCATGGTTAAAGGACTGCTTGGATGATATCTGAAGGAAGAGGCCAGGTTCCTATCTACCCCTCCCTACAAAAATGGACCTTTATTTCCTATGAAAGAAGAGAAGTTGCGTGACAGGAAAAGCATTTCCCTGCAAGTCAAAGCTGTTGGTATTTGCTGGCATAGCATTTTGTGGTTTCCATACCCACCAGGGTTTTGGTAAAATCCAGTCTGACCATGTCTGCTTGCTTGATTGCCAGCAGTGGAATTTAGATGAGCAGAGACCTACATATACATGTCTATGCACATGTACACTTGCTGGAAATTAAAGGGCATGCAAGCTGTAGCATACTGAACCCCCTACTCTCATAAACAAGTAGGTAGGCCTTCAGACATGCAGTTCATTCCTGGACCACAATAAAGTTAGCGAAGTGGTGTATCGGTTTGGTTGTGCAGTACCAGAATTTTTCTGTGGTGAACAATAGATGATCTTGCAGTAGATGTCTGTGGAATAAATGCTAAGTATGCTAAGCTAATTGGTAGCTTAGTACTCTTACAAAGTACTGTATTTTCTACAACAACAGCTTCCACAGTTTTTTGTGTGTCTACTGTGTCTACACAGTTTGTTTACTACATCCAGACAAAGGGGCACCCTTACTTCTCACCCCACTCTCAGCTCAGACCTGGCCCATTGCAGAAGACCATAGCCTTCATTTGCAGTGGATAAGAAACCTGGACTACTACATTATTGACACAATATTTTATCGTAGAGAACTGTGTCGTTTTTGCAACTTATCCAGGTTCTGATTGGAATCTGATGATTGTCGACTTTCAGTATGGGGGTCAAGTGGAGAGTGGTCAATCTTTTCTTTGTTGTTTAGTGACCTTGTGAAGTGTCCTTTGTTATGTGTTGCTGAGTCCTAAATAAAAGGGCCTTATGTAGCTTATGTATGTCTATATAAAATAACAATGAACTACCTTGCGATGGTAGTTGTTTCCTTCGGGTTGTGCATTAGACCTAAATCAGAACACCCTCACATTTAAAAAAATATTTTGTTATATCTTATCATGGGACAACACTGAAGATAAGACACTTTGATGCAATGTAAGGTAGTCAGTCTACAGCTTGTGTAACAGTGTAAATTTTATGTGCCCTCAATATAACTCAACAAACAGCCATTAATGTTGAAACCGCTGGCAACAAAAGTGAGTATACCCGTAAGTGTTAATGGACAGATTGTGCCCAAACTTTTAGATAATGTGTGGCCACCAGAGCTAAAGCTTCACAGGTTGTCACTGGAATCTACTTTCACTCCTCCATGACGACTTCATGGAGCTGGTGGATGCTCAATTTAGATCTGGAGACATGCTTGACCTTTTCCCTCAGTTTCTCTAGGAAGGTGTTTTTCAGGTCCGTATTATAGTAGAATGTTGCCCTGTGGTGTAGTTTCTAAAGGGAGTGGATCATGCTCTGCTTTAGTATATCACAGTACATGGTTCCATCAATGAATTGTAGCTCCCTACAGCCGGCAGCTCTCATGCATCCCCAAACCATGACATTCACATCACCATGCTTGACTGCAACAAATACACATTTGTCTTTGTACTTCTCACCTGGTTGCCACCACATACACTTGACACCAATTTTATCTTGGTCTCATCAGACCACAGGACATGGTTCCAGTAGTCCATGTCCATAGTCTGCTTATTTCCAGTAAGATGTTTGCAGGCTCTTGTGCATCATCTTTAGGAGAGGCTTAATTCTGGGATGACAGCCATGCAGACTAGTTTGATACAATGTGTGGTGTATGATCTGAGCATTGACAGACTGACCCCCACCCCTTTAACCTCTGAATTAGTGCTGGTAGCACTCCTATATCTATTTTCAAAAAGCCAACCACTGGATATGACGCTAAACACTTGCACTCAACTTCTTGGTCGACCATGCCGAGGTCTGTTCTGAGTGGAACCTGTCCTGTTAAACCGCTGTATGGTCTTGGCCACTGTGATTCAGCTCACGTTCACTTCTTATAGCCTAGGTCATCTTTATGTAGAACAACAATTCTTTTTTTTAAGATCCTCAGAGAGTTCTCGTGCCATGCCGAAATTCCAGATACCAGTATGAGAGAGTACGAGGGTGATAACCCCAAATTTAACACACTTACTCCCCATTTACACCTGAAACCTTCTAAAACTAACGAGCCACATGATATCAGGGAGGGAAAGTGGCTAATTGGGCACACTTTGTACTCACTTTCTTTTTACATTAATGGCTGTGTGTTGAGTTATTGCACAGCAAATTTACACTGTTATACAAGCTGTAGACTAACTGTTTTATATTATATCAAAGTGTCAAATCTTCAGTGTTGATCCCATGAAAATATATAAAGTGTAGTTACAAAAATGTGAGGGGTGTACTCATTTTTTTTGGAGAAATTGTATATCAAAACTAGATCAATGCTCTTCCTGCTTATCTTCCAATCTGTACAATTGGCAACTGATTCAGAATGTAGTCGCTCAACTGGTTTTGAATCCACCTAGTGTCACCCCACTGCTGCGTCCACTTCACTGGCTCCCTGTTGCGGCCCGCATTAAATTAAAAACCCCTTTGGTCGGCTACAAAGCGAAAGAATAGAACAGCACCTAACCTAAAGGCTCTAATCAAACCATGCTCTGTGCCTTGTACCTTCCGATTCACGGCTCATCTGGATCTTTCATGCAAGATGAAAGGAAGATAAGCGTCAAGATTCTTCTCTGTCCTGGCACCCAGGTGGTGGAATGAACTTTCATTCAGTCTGAGTGGCTGAATCTCTTGTTTTCTTCAAGCAGCAACTAAACTCACCTCTCACTCAGCACTTAAGAGAAGAAAAAAAACCTTTGCTTTGTGTGTTTGTTGGTTTTACCTACATCAGATTTGATCAGGTTCTGGTTGGATTGTGTTCTTGGGCTATTGCTTGTACTAACATGTTTTGTCAACCAGGAAGAATAAAAAGCTCTTTTTTTGGAAGTCGCTCTGGGTAAGGCCATCTACTAAATGCTGCAAATGCTGTAAATGTGAATAAATAAGCAAATTGTCTACCCAGTCTACCTTTATGAACATATAAGCATTTATTAACAATAGGCCAAACTACAGGGGTTAGACTATGAAACTGAAACACCTGGTTTTAAGCAAAGGTTTGGCTATAGCAGCCCGGCCGTGTATATTGACCCTGTGGATTCGTCGTTTTTGGTGGTATGCTGACATTACCCTGGATACCGTGGCTCTTGATACATCATAAGGACTCGCTGTCTTGGTCACAGATGCGCCAGCAAGACGTGCACCAACAACTTGTCCTCTTTTGAACTCTGGTACGTCACCCATGATGTTTTGTGCATTGCAACATTTTAAGCAAAACTGTGCTCTTACCCTGCTAATTAAAGATTCACACTCTGCTCTTACTGGTGCAATGTGCAATTAATGAAGATTAACCACCAGGCTGGTCCTATTTAGCCATGAAACCACCCACATTAATATGACAGGTGTTTCAGTTTCATTGTCCAACCCCTGTACAGGCACAAGAGATAGATCTATTTTCTTCTTCCAACACTAAAATTGCTGCCATCCGACTCTTGTAGCTGATCATTCATCTCATACAGTTTCACAACTGCGTGGTCAAGTGTGGATAAAAAAAGCAAAATCTGAGCTACAAAGATGGGAAGATGTATCAACATCTGTTTCTATACCGGATGAAATAATAGCAGCGCCTGGTGAACAAGGCCATATATGCTCCCACAGATCAAAAATAAAATGTTCTGTTCTATATGGTACTTTGCCATGACCACTCTGTCAGGACCGGACTTGCTTGCCTATATTTCTGTTGTTTTTGATTCCCCTATATGTAATTATTGTTTTTCTGCTGGAGAGTGTACTGTTCTAGAAAAACATTTATTATACAAGCTGACTATCACACCATAGAAAAACAGTTACATACTTAAAAAAATCTGATTATTTAATAACATAATGAAAATGAATAAGCCCCATGTATTTTTGTTCACAACCCCATAGTCTGAAATCACCTCTGCTTTCCAGATCAACTCAAAAAGAGTGCAACTGCATCAGTATGGTTTAAATACCAGGAGACCTACAGCTGAGCATGAGTGGAGCTTGGTTCCACATCATTCAACCAGATAATGGCCTAAGTACAGAATTCATTAGGCCTAAACATAGCACAATTTAAAGTTCAATTAAAGCCAGTTCAACCCATTAAATGATATCTCCCATGCTGGTTGCCCTCTTGAATGTATAAGTACATTGTCCTGAATGTGACCTGTAAGACCACACAATGAGTAACACCTATAATCACGAAACATTCTGCAGTGGCATGTCTCACTTTTTGGAATGCAAATGCAATATGTAAGAAAATGTCAAATTATGGTCCATTGTTTAGCAAAGGCGCAAGGACATTGGTACAGTTACACATGGTTTCAGGAAAAATAAAATCTTCCATTAAACTCCACTTAAACTGTGTGTAAGTGGGTTGTGTATACACAGTGGACAGTTGAAATATAACTGGACCTAAGTGTGTTAAATTTAGAAATTAAAATTAAATTTAACTAATTCAGAGAGAAAACATCCAATACCCATTGGAAAAGAATATCTCAAAAGAGATCTCCTTAATATTTAGTTTGTGCTAGATAATGTTTTTCAATTGATATCAACAAGGCAAGAAAAAGAAGATATTTTTTAAGTGCTCTGTCATTCAGGTTTTTCTCCCAAGCTGAAAAACTCCAGTAATCTAAAATCTTTGACATTTTGCAAATTATCTACATGAAGTCATTGGATCAATAAGCGCTCAGTCTTGAGAATTATAATAAGAAATACAAACCTTCTTCTGAAAGGCAGAAAACATGGTAATGTTCCTACTTTATCTTTTCATTTTTTGATAAGTGCTTCAAGTTTTATTATATTTATTATATTTAAATATTGAAATTTGTGTATAGTACAGGACAGTACTGTATTAAATGTCCCCATGTTTTATTTAATAAATATTATTGTTTAAAATAAAACACTGTGTGCAAAATATTTAAACTACTATGTGATTATGGTCCGGTCAACGTCCATGTTGGTTTCACAGAAGCTATGCTTTTCCCTAGAGATATTTTTTTCAGATTTTGTATAGATGCTCTAGATTACTGGAATTCTTTACATTTTACTCTTAACATAGGCACATTCTATATGTGTATGTCTATGATAAAAAAGTATGAGTTTGTGAGTGTGTGCCCTTTGATGGTTTGTCACCATGTCTAAGGTTGTTTCTACCTTGCACCCTGTGTCACCAGCTAGGCACCAGCTTTCCTTTGACCCTGACCCTAAATGGATAAGAAAATTAAGTAATTAATTGTTGTATTTCATTAATCAGCAATCTATGACAGCGCCTGAAGCTCAGAGGAAATAATTAGCTACTGGAAATGGCAGTTCCTGTGGGCCAGGGTTCAAAACTTGGGCTAGGCTGCCATGTAAATTTTAGGTGGTGCAGTAATGGAACTCTGTATCTCTGAATGTATAAAATGAATCTGTAAACAGAGTACTTAATTTACATGTATTGATGTCTCTTGTTTGTCTAATTCTATTTTGAAGAATTTTAGGAGAAAATTGACATGTACATGAAACTAACATGAGAATTACCATTAAGTCTCCTAAGGTATGAGAGGGCAAA
Organism: Parotocinclus spilosoma; assembly: GCA_033117975.1. Lineage (NCBI taxonomy): Eukaryota > Metazoa > Chordata > Actinopteri > Siluriformes > Loricariidae > Parotocinclus > Parotocinclus spilosoma. Next base: position 2,671 of record JAVSBV010123576.1, on the reverse strand, counting down.
CACTGAGTACTAATATTTTCCTGAGTGGAGGTGTATGAATTTTCTGTCTGCATGTATTGTTCTCTATCTTTTTCTATCTCTCTCCCTCTCTTTGCAAGTGCTTATAATGGGAGCCAGATTTTCAAAGCTTGGATGACCGTATAATAATTGCCAGCAATTCAGTTGGAATCTCATTGACATTTCATCTACACAGCTGTGTTTAGAATGTTTTTAAAAATTGAGAATATTGGTCACGGAACGGTAAATCAAAGAGCACTTGTAGGGTGGAATTGACATGTTGGGCCTTGGTTGTTCAAAGACTTGGCACTACACCCTGGCATTAACAGTGGAATGCCCTGAGCCCTGTATTATGCTAAACATATGTGATGGTAGGCATGCCTTATTGTCCTTTGCCCCACTCTGTTAAAAGATGTATTGGAAGTGTCAGTGGAGCACACAAGTGCAAAGAGCGAGATTACAGGGAGAGCTGCACATGTAGGAGCTACACATCAAAGCACACATTCAGAATAATTGGAAATGGTTTACACTGCCTTGGAAAAAAGCCTCTTTTGTAAAAAATAAAAAAGTATTATTATTAATAACAATAACAATAATAATAATACAATAAACATTAATAATAATAGTAGTAATCACAAAACACAATCTCGAGGCATGTATTTTCATCACCAGATTGTGTCTGGTTCTGTTAAACTACTATATTGTGGATTAAAGCCATATCTGCTGCCTACTTGCCATGAGGAGTTTAAATTAATAGCTGCGGTAAAATTAAAACCAGCATATTAAATTCTAATTTCAACAAATATTTGATCATCATACAGAGCTGTGCAACACCTCTGGTGAATGCTTACCATGCAACAATTCACTTCATTCATTCCAGACAACGCAGTTCACCACTTTGTATTTTCCTTCAAGTATTTTTGAGGGCTGTTTTCAGTTTAGTTACTGAGATAATGTGTTCTGGAGTGAGAACACAGTCTGTAGAGTTGTAATTGTACTAAGCTGTGTAGTCTGTCTATGGATACATGTACAAAGGAAAAATCTGAACCATATAAGCATATTCAAAATGGCCTATAAATCAGCCCTTTAGCTCATTTGATAGTGGTCCAAATAATGTATAGCAGCACTATGAGACTCCAAAGGAAAATATCACTAATTTCTGTACATTGTGAAATAAGTGGAAATAATATATTAAATATATAAATATTTATTGAGCACAGATCTGGAGGAAGTATTTGAATAAAGCTGTAATGTGTGCCATGTGTTCATGGTTAACATATGTACTTGCGTTCTTATTCGGTGGGTTGGGGGGGGGATACACAAACACACACATATGGCTATTGATCGAGTGTAAAGCTACACTCTGCAGCAAGCAAATGAAACCACAGAAAAGGGAGTGGGCAAGGATTTGGCCAGGGATGAAATAAAAGTAGAAGGGGAAGTGGTAAAATATGGCAGGTCATATATGTTAGAGGAAAGAAACAACAAGATGGGAGGAACATTAGCCTAGATCACAAGAGGAGAAATAATTTAGTACAACTGACTGCATTTTCTTTCATCTTGGACACATGGCTAAGAGAACAGACTGCACTCAGGATGGAAATGTGTCTGCAATCTAAAACCTGACCACAAAACTAGACACCAGTCCTAAAAATTACCGGCAGCTTAGTCAGCCTTACTTTGGCAAACAATTCCTGAACTTTTAAGTAAAACAATAAATAGAAGTTCCCTGCAAAATGGTATTTTTAAATAAAACATAATATGTAAGAAATAACAACATAAACTGTCATTTGTATGTGCGCTGTTTTGGGTGATGTATCATCGAAGTCTCAAAAAAACCTCCAACGATTAAACACCCAGTTAACATGCTAAATAGATGGTAGCTACTGGTTTTCATTGATGTATTGAAACTTTTTTTTAGACATTACCAGCCTAGACTTGATCGAAGCCTATTTTATTTTTTGCATAGTTTAATGCTAAAGAAGCCATTAACATGATTAAGTATCTGATGGTGCTGTCTGTTTGTAAACAATCTATTGATTAAAATGTAATCGAGATAACACTATTTCTTAGAAAACTATAATATACTATACATGATCAACAAGTCAGCAATTCTGAATGTGCAAAAAAACACCTAAATGACACCTAAATGGTAGAGTCCTCTGTGTAGAAGTCCAAAGTTCTTCCATTTAAGAAATATGGAGGCCACTGTGCTCTTGAGAACTTTCGGTGCACATTTCCCATAGCCTTCTCCAGAGCTGTGCCTCCACACAGTTCTGTCTCTGTAGGCAGCTCTTTCCTCCTCATGGCTTGTTTTTTCTCTGATTTGCATTTTTAGCTGTGAGACATTATATATACAATATATCTCCAAATCATACGTAGTTTACTAATTTTACCATAGGTATACTCATTTTAAACAAGGTGTAGAAATATAAAAAATATATATATTAAGAGAAAGGGTCCAAATACTTACGTCCATATGAAATTTAAGTATTTTCATTTTAGTATATTAGCAAAATAAATTAAAATTATGTTCTCATTATGAGGTATTGTGTGCAGACCGATTGGGATTTTTTTTTTTGTAATTTTAACCACAGTGTAAGGGTACGCGCCACGGCCGCTCCGGCGCGCTGCGACCGTCACGTGGCTTTGTTTTGGTTTTTAGCGTCCCCCA
>JAVSBV010123556.1:0-18714 GCA_033117975.1 Parotocinclus spilosoma | reverse complement strand
AATATACACGGCCAGGCTGCTATAGCCAAACCTTTGTCTAAAACCAGGTGTTTCAGTTTCATTGTCCAACCCCTGTATGTAAACTGTTTTCAGGTGCACTGTGTGATTTACCTGTATCAGAGTAAACTCTGCATGCACATGTGTAACAAACTGCAACGTCCTGTTTCCAGGCAGAAGGAGCAGATGAAGGTGAGGAATGGAGGCAGAGAAGTAGATGAGCGACTTTTGTTCCATGGCACTAATGAGTCTCTAATAGAAGCCATCTGTGAGCAGAACTTCGACTGGAGGATCTGTGGGAAGAATGGTACTTTATATGGCAAAGGTAAAATGATTCTAAGATGAATGTCATCAAAGTTTATGCAAATCACATTTCATATTGCTGCATAACTATGATTTGTGTTTCTACAACTTTTATAATGAATACATGAGCATAAAATGTGTAACACTGAAGATGCTAAAGAGAAAAGTAGAATATAAGATACTGTACACATAGACAATTAACTGTACATAGTATGTAACCATTTATAGTTCCATAACAGGTCTTAATTAACACAATGCAGTGTTTTCCGTTTATATCTTATGCATTGTAATGGGTGTTATTTGTTTCCTAATTAGGAAGTTATTTTGCCAAAGATGCCTCCTACTCTGATAACTACTCTGAAGCATCAAACTGCAAGAAGATGATGTTAGTAGCACGGGTTTTGGTGGGTCACTACACCCAGGGTAAAAGCAGCTTTGTCCGTCCTCCTGCTAAGATCAATGACAAAGACTTCTATGACAGCTGTGTGGATGATGTCAGCAATCCAAACATTTTTGTCATCTTTGAGAAGTTCCAGGTCTACCCTGAATTTCTTATTGAATATGATACCAAGGAGTCCAAATGTTTGATTTCATGATTATAGAGAGGTTGTAAGTTGGAATTAATTTATATAATTAACATTTTATTTAATTAAATTTGTGACCAGAAAAAGGTAATTTGCACATAATGTAGTCTTTTGACTGTATACAAACAATGAGCGTTAATGACCTGTTAATCCAAATGGATTGTAACCAATGGTTTCTTGTCAGAGTTTTATGTGATTACAATCCAGTGAGCTTAAGATGAGATGTTTTTGTCTAGTTTTGTAATGTAGGTCCAACAGAAATGTAACGTTCTTTGCTGATTAGAAGGACAACGCCGTGCACACTCATTCCTGATTGGCATTCCAGTGATGGAAACACGTGACTCTAATTTCACCTTCAACTTAAATTCTAATCCTAGCAAAAATAGGGGATATTCCAAAATGAATGTAAAGCCATTAAAAACAGAAGCATTTGATTTTATTACACTAAACAAGATCATCAGAAAAGCAAACGAAAAGTCAAAGAAAGTTGTTTGATTACACAAATGAGAGGCAAACTCAATTATGGTGATTATGCACCCCACTCGAGTACCACACACTGTTCAGTAGGTTGTATGGTCACTCAAGCCTGCTATAATACACTGACAGCGATGGGGCATGAACAAGATCAGATTGTCCAGAAGCTCTTCCTCTTCGTATGAATTTTGAAATATCACATCTGTGATGATAATAGCATATTATTTGTAATATTGTTTTTTGACTGATAAATAAATGACAATGTATAATTTGTCTAATTTATTCAATAGGATTCTCTTGAGACTTGTGTGAAAATGTAATATTGCAGTTAATCATGTTTTTACTTGCTCATTTGTGACAGTAATTATATATGTATATAGTACAATATTTTTAAAATCATATAATGTTTATTGAATAATAGACATAACATCCTTAGACAGAATTCATATCACTTTTTAATAATTAACAAAAACAGAAGTGATTTAATACATTGTTTCAACAATGTTTACTCTAGTATACATTATCTACAACTGCTCACAAAAATTAGGGGATATTTTATATTAATTAAGTATATTAAACTAATGGGTTTTTATATATAAGGACTCAAAACAGAAAAAGTTTTATTTTCTTCTGATTTCTTTAGTCATTGCTGACTCCCTTTTCTTCAGAAAAGAAACACACTTGTCACCTGACCACGTTATTTAAGACTATACCAGTACATTGTTGTAATGTTTGTTTGTTTATTTATTTATTTATTTATTAAGAAACAGCGCCACCAAGTGTCCAAATTTAGCCGATTTCTTTGCTTTCGTTTCTATGAAACCGAGAGTAAGGAAACCAGGAAGTTTAATCTTTACAACAGACTGAGAATGGCGACTGTGGTTTGTGAGCAGATTGTGCGAGTGCTGTGTAATAACCATGGCTGTTTGGAGTTCAGACGGCTGGATGATATGTTGAAGCAGACCTTTACGGTGGATCAGACACTTCTGATGCAGGTACTATCAGATGTCACGCACTTCAAGATTGTTGGTGAGGAGCTGCGGGATTCGACGCTCAGATCCCTCAGTCCCACAGCTTTAATCATAGCCAGGACTGAACTTCGCATCTGCTCAAATCCCACAAAATGTGAGCAGTGTCAGCAGCTGCACCTGTGCAGATACATGGTGTGCGGCAGCTGCAGATTTGGGTAAGTCCTCATTTAGATCTCAAACTGAAGCTACTAAACCCTGTAGATTGTTAAAAACAATCCACACTACTGACCTTTTGTTGAAGGAGGTTGTTGGATGGTACAGGGTTTATACGATCAGTTAATGTTACTGTCACAATATGGAATCAAAATGTTATGCATTTCTACATTTTATAATGATATCCAAAAAGCCTTGTTGTTCTCACCATGGTATAGAAGTTGCTGTTTACCATGATGGGACCCCGGCTTCTTAGATAGATGAACTCTTCCCACCAGTCGCTCACCTGTGCATGCAGAACATTCAGTTCAATTCAATTCAATTTTATTTATATAGCGCTTTTTACAACGGTGCATTGTCTCAAAACAGCTTTACAATATTAAAGGCCAATCCCAAGTTGATTGTCGCCTAGGGCGACAGTGGCAAGAAAAAACTCCCTGAAAGTAGTAGGAAGAAACCTTGGGAGGACCAAGACTCAAAAGGTGACCCATCCTCCATGGGTGGCCTAGATGTTAATTTAATAAGTAAAAGTATATTAAATTATAGCAAAATTAGGTAAATAATCTAAATCAATAACAAATTAATAATACCATTTAAATTAGTAATAAAATAATTAAACTAAATTATAAAACAACTGGATTATAAAATGAGTCCTCAGTGGGAGATCCTTGGAGGCACATCGTCTCCTAATGTCCAACCGATGGAGGGAGTTCCTGCACTCTGGTGGGACTGGTTTTTGTTGATGGAGACCAATAGAGCGACCTCGAGCCAGAAGAACATCCAAGCGCGTGGTTCCAGAACTGGCACCGGAACATCAGCTCTGAGAGAAAAGAGAAAATGAACATCTCTGCAATCCCGGGCTAGCATAGCAGATCATTGGGTCAGCTATTAAGTCCCTATTATACTTTCGCATTGTAAAATGTTTGCTAAACCTATAGAATAAGATTAGATTAAAATCTGTGAGCATTACAAGGTGTGATATCAATAACCTTGGATAAAATAGAAATTCTACTTGCATTTAAATGAAATGCAACTGGCATGCATGCTAGTATAATACAATCATTGACACAAAACACCCAGTTAGAAATGTCTGATTGCTCCCAAACTCAGCATTTATGTTACAGGCAGATATGGTAATGATTACTGGGCTCGATATGATCAGACACTGGGTCTTGCTAAAAGAGGGCCAATAGGGATTTCCTCATTGTCTATAAAAAGGCTCTCAGCGGCTACTTGTGGGTAGTGTACCTCTTGGTTTGAGATCTTTGACTGCTAGACATGTCTCTGAGATTTACTCAAACACATTTTGCCCAGTTGATAGAAATTAAGAGGGGCACTGAAGCAGAATGGATTTTTCAACAAATTGTCATCCATCCAGTCCATTTAACCTAGCTGTTAGGTCCAAGCATGAGCAGCTCTCAAAGTTTCATTTTCCACCATCCAGACAAAGGTGGCACCTTCACTACATATCCCAGTCACCATTTTCAGGTGCTTAGTGGAAGGAAATTCCTTGTCACGGCACTCATTGTGTGTTCTGCTCCCTACGTGTGCTGCCATTGACAGCCAGTCATCGTTGCTTTCGTTTGCACTTGTGTCATAAATAAGAAACCTTCACATCTATGGACTGGGACTGTATTGGCCTTAGTGATGAATTCAGGTTCTGTTTGTGATCCCAAAATGATCAGGCAGGCATTGTGGGGAGCTCTTCAATCCTGCCTTTGCTGTGGAGCAACAAGCTGGACCAGCTAATATCAGTTTGCCATGCTTATTAGAAGAGAAGACTGGTTGCTTCTAAAGGGTGCTGTTAAATTGTCTTCTATTAACCATGGTTACCTTAATGGAAACGTGCAGGTCATCATTGCATTACATCTAAAGGGTTTCACATGGCTGCTTATAAGAGAGCATCCTAATCACCAATTTATAAAATCATCCAGAATTTGAAGTTCAATTGCAGTGAAGAAGGCTTCAGGGCACCCAAGAAAGTCAAGCATGCCTCAGGACCATCTCCTATACAGGGTGCAGCTATGAGATCGGATCAGATCGGATTGCAGAACATCTTACAGAACAAGAGTCATCATTGCAAATATTAAAAGTTATTGCTTATTAGTTATATCAATATTTTTTGCTTAAACTGGCTGAATTTATCTCTAGAAAGTTTAAGAACACATGGAATGGTTATAATTGTACTTCATTATATCATATAAACATTTGACAAAAGGTTCGAAATACAGAGGCAGCAACGTTTGTGATAGCCAAAACTTTTGGCCACAACTATACATGAGTTTTGCAGCAATCCAACAATTCTACCTGGATGCTTTTTTTTTTTGGTCACTGAGATCAAGTAATGAGAGTTGGAACTGGTCCGATACAAGGCCTGGCAAACTTTATGGAATCACCATACTTGTGTACCATAAATGTTCACCCACCTCTCTTACTAATAAATATGTGATCATTCATGTTTAATATCCAAAATGCCTTCGCATGAAATAAATTTAAGAACAGTCGATTCCGATTAATCGGACCACATCGCGACGCGATCGTTTTGGTCCTAATAACCGGCTGGTCCGATTAAACGAACATGCCCTATGTTATATTAAATGTTTATTAAACCTTTATTGTGTGATTTACACGTATAGCGAACGTGCAAACAAGAACTACTGTTGCTCATTTGAAAAACTTTGTTCATTGAAAAATAAATTTGCAACAGTTTTTCGAAACGATCTACAACACGATGTATAGGTACTCAGCATGCGAAGCATAATACTTTAAATTACAAGTTCTTAATAAATTCCAGTCAATGTTTGAAGAACTTATCCAGTGTGATCTGACGCGTTCTCTTGACGGACTGTACTTGAACAAAATAAAGAAAGTGGTGGGCGTGGTCACCTCCTGCTGGTTTTGCTCTTGTCAACTTTTCGGATTACCTGACCTTTGATAAAAGCATAAATTCTCCCGGAGAACACAAAAATCCTCCCATAAATCCCTGATCCGCTTTGCATCCGCAAGGTGGCGACTTGTGGCTTCTTTTTCTCACGTTCTTTGGTCCGATTAAGCGGAATTTTGGTCCGAATAAGCGAATAACATTACACATATATAATAGGATTTATTTCGGTACTTTAGAAGTTGGTCTGAATAAGCGGCTGGTCCTATTAACTGGATTACACTGTATTTCCATTAATTAATTTTTTTCAAGTAGAGTCACTCCTTCTCAGGTCAGATTTATGAATACCATTTCTATCCAGTCATCTACATTCCATTATTGCTTCTCTTTAGCTCACTGTAACCTTGATGTCATCACTTAACGTGTGGGTGCTGGATTTAGTTTGGCTTTTCTATATATAAATCTTATTTCATTTAGCTGATATCCTGCGCTTAGATCTTTTCTTTTGTCGTACTGCTTTGACTTTTCAACTGGTCTAACAATGTTTTTGTTATAACCCTCCCATTTTATTGATACTTGTACCAGATTTTAGACCTGACATCCTTTTGCCATCCTCAGTGTTGGGATTTACACTGCTCACAAAAATTAGGGGATTTTTAAATTGATATTTAATTTTTGACAGCAGTATTGTGCTAGAAAGACTTTTATGATCCTTGCCACTTTGTTTCAAGTACAAGCTTCTTTTTAGCCAAGACCAACAGCTCAATAAGGTCTGTACACTTCTAACAGTTGACTAAACTGCTTTTTAAAATACATTTTAAGACATTTAAGATTTGCCAGCATGTAATTTCCTAATTTTCAGCTACTAAATTTGTTTAATGTCATATGTGAGCTTATTTATAATGAAGTAAAAGAGCTGGGTGTTCTTCCTCTAAACATGCTGAGGCATTTATACACCGCTCACAAAAAAGTTCATTAAGAAGTATCCCCTAATTTGTCAGCAGTATATTTAGATTATCTAGCATAATCCTTCATTACAATTAACACATTTTTAGAATCCGAGCAATTGTGAGATAAGGGTCTTCCTCACTAACCCAACACTTACAGCCTAACAGAGATGAGATTTGAACCTTGGACCTTTTGAGGCATTCCAGTACATTAACCACTAAGCCACCAGTCACTCAATAGGCTAGGGTTTTTAACAGGCCAACAAACTGAGAATGCGAAGGAAAAGAAAGTTTTATATAATTTTTAATGGTTCACTAATTAAAACATTTCAGCACTTTTTTCATATGAATCTTTTTTTGCTAATAATTGCTGCAGTCATAAAAGTAAACGTATATAACATTATATTAAATGAATGAATCTCCCAATTACCAACGCTGATTACCAGAACACTGGTTTCATTAGGAACTTATTAGAAAGAACATGAGCAGTTTTTTGTGTTGTTAAACTGTGGTCACACTGCATGTGTGTTTATGTCAATCACCTGTTATATATAAACAAGTAAAGTAAAAGAAGGGCATGGCCCAAATCGGTTCCAATTATATTTTAATTTGAAATATCCCCCATTTCTTGTGAGCAGTACGTGTTCCCTATAGACTAGGAGAGTGCTAAAGGTATTCCCCGATGGTGGGGACAGCTTCTGACAAATCCAGAGTCATCGTAGCACCTTGAAATATCTTCTACATTTTGTCATCAGTGTAGATTGTGTATTTCCATTTCAAATTACTTCTTACTTTAACACCACATCTCAAAGTCAAATATCTTACACTCTTCCCTACATTACATAAAATCTCGCTATGAAAAAAGGATAATGGGACATTGAAGCCAGAATAAAGTCTGGTTCTCCTACTTTCAACGCTTGAGTACTTGTGAAGTCACATTTTTAGTAGTTTTACTTAACTGGAGCTATGAAGGAAAGACTTTTATACTTAACATTTTTGCCGAGGTATCTTAACTAGTAAATTGTTTATGTACTTCTTCCACCACTGCATAGGGCACAAAAAGAGCTTTTAAACTGATTTCCCAGTGCTCGTCACTCCCACCATGCCACTCCCTACAGTTTGTTATTTGTTTGACCTTTCAGTATCTCCATTTAATAAATAATGTATTGAAAGTTTGTTTATTTTACGTCGCTATCGGCATCAGTTACCATTTCAGCAACACACAAGGTTACATATCTCAAGACTAAACTCACAAATCAATGTCAATTTAGTGCCATAAATTAACCAAATGCATGTTTTTGGACTGTGAGAGAAAACCCAGAGTAAACCCAAGCAGACAGGGAAGACATGCAGACCCCACACAGGCCGTTCCCATCTGGGTTCGTACCCAGGACTTTCTTGCTGGAAGAAGGCAATACTACCACCAAGTACGGCACTGTTGCGCAGTATTAAAAGTAAAAAACAAAACCGATGTGACCACGACTTGTCACGCGACTCCACATCACAGGTCAACATTTACTGGTGTGCTTACTTTTTTGTAGCACTGGGCATCATACAAACGTTACGGACAGAAAGGGAAAGTTGTATCATATCAGTAATATTGGGTCAGACTTGGTATTACTGTACATCTGTTCACAGATTATTTTAAATATAAACCTTCCATAAGCATGATTAACTACCATAAGCACATGCCACAATACTACAGAAGACCACTTTTATACTACAATAGCATGAATTAACTTATATACACACAATATGGACACGAGGGATCAGACTGCTGTACAACTGCATAAATAACAGACAGACAGGATTGTGGCCGATATTTTTTTATTGTATGTACATACAAACGCCAATTAAACACGGGATGGGTACAGCATCTGAAAAAGACAAAAAAAAAAAAAAAAACAGGTTAGTGTTAGAGTGAACTGTCACTGCATTGCAAAAAGAGCACCGTGTGTGTGTGTTTTTTTTTTTTTTTTTTAACATGAATTGAGTATTATAGGATTGGGATTAAAATGTGTCTACCAAGAGCCAATTGAGCCAAAGTTAGACCAACCTCTAGCAAATGTTCATAACTAAAAGTATGATCATCTTTGGCAGTTAACAACTGAAATCTAAAGTCTGCAGTTTAGTTAATAACAGGAAATTCCCAAGCAAGTTTAGCAAGATGTCCACAACCAAGGAAATGACTCAATGGCACAGAATCAGCGTTACAACATAATTACTGACAATCAGCAACTTGTCAAACTGCTTTAGTCTAGGCTGAAAAACAAAGAAGGAATTTGCTCAGCATTCTACAAATTAAGGCACATGCACCAATCGGTGACATTAAAACCACCAACCAAGATGCTGCCAGTAGTTCCTTTAACCCTTTGGACATGTTCCTTATTTTTTTAAATGGACACCAAATGTGATTAAACAACCCACGGTCCTGAAAGAGTGGCAGGAAAAAAAATGCTTTAAGTGTTTCTTTCTTAACCTTTCAGGACCATAGGTTGTTTCAATTGCATTTGACGTCCATTTAAAAGTATGGGACATGCATTATATTGCCAAAAGTATTTGCTCACCCATCCAAATTATCTGGTTGGTGTTCCAATCACTACCATGGCCACAGGTGTATAAAGTTAACATTTGTGAAAGAATGGGTCGCTGTCAGGAGCTCCGTGAATTCCTTTGTGGAACTGTGATAGGATGCCACCTGTGCAACAAATCCAATCGTGAAATTTCCTTGCTCCTTAATATTCCACAGTCAACTGTATTATAAGAAAATGGAAGTGTTTGGGAACGACAGCAACTCAGCCACAAAGTGGTGCCACGTAAACTGACGGAGCGGAGTCAGCAGATGCTGAAACCCATAGTGTGAAAATGTCGCCAATTTTCTGCAGAGTTAAGAATTACAGACCTCCAAACTTCATGTGATCTTCAGATTAGCTGAAGAACAGTGTGTAGAGAGCTTCATGGAATGGGTTTCCATGGTCGAGCAGCTGCAGCCAAGAAATGCATCTCCAAGTGCAATGCAAAAAGTCAGATGTGGTGGTGTAAAGCACATCGCCACTGGACTCTAGAGCAGTGGAGGCACGTTCTCTAAAATGACGAATCACACTTCTCCATCAGGGAATCTGATGGACGAGTCTGGGTTTGATTACTCCAGTCTGTGGACAAATTGGTTTAGTAGTTAAGTCGAACTTAACTAGGTGCTGCAATTTAAAATGTTGATTTTCATGATACAGGGGTGCATAGATATTTCTCGCAGTCTTTGACAGAACGCTGGGCAATTGTAGTTTAAATAAATTTAATTTTTAAATAAAAAAATATTTTTATTTCTTCCTCCTTCTTTTGTATTGATTCCACATAATCCTCGAGAAATTGAAAAGTGCTAAAAAATAAAAAATATTTTTTATTTTTATTTCTCCCTCCTTAGATTCTTAAGTAGGGACATCCAAGGAACAAGCAATTAAAAAAGTCTGACCTTATAGCAGAAACAGTGTGTGCTATAAAGAAAAATCCTAAAACAACTGTTAGTGTTATCAGCAACCACCTCCAGAGAGCAATAGTGAAGGCATCACTATCTTCATACAACAGAAATACAGAGGATTTACCAGGAACCACTAATTAGCAAGAATAAAAAAAAACCAAGCTGGTATTTGCCAAGAAGTACAAAGACAAGCTTCAGATATTCTAGGACAGTTTTATGAACTGATAAATCAAAGATTTACCTTTACAAATGTGATGAAAATTCTAAATTCTGGAGAAAGAAAGGATCTGCTCATGATCCTAAACATACAAGTTCATGTGTGAAACATAATGGAGGTAATGTCATGGTGTGGGCTTGAATACATTTTTACCTGCTAAAGAGGAGACTGAAGGGAATAACCCAACCAACCCGAAAAGACATGACCAAAGAAGAATGCAAAAGATTAGAACGGTCCATAGGTCACAGGCTTAGTGCAGTTCTTGTAAGCAACTACAGTTGTGCTCATAAGTTTACATACCCTGGTAGAATTTATTAGAGACGTTTTTTAAAGAATATTATGTATTATGATAATACAAAAACCTGTTCTTTTATTTATGGTTAGTGGTTGGATGAAGCCATTTATTACTGAACAATTGTGTTCGTCCTTTTTAAATCCTAATGACAGAAGCCGCCCAAATCACCCTGATCAAAAGTTTACATCCCCTGTAAGTTTTGACATTATAACAAACACACAAATTGACACACACAGGTTTAAATCTTTGCTAAAAGTAATCCTCATCTCCAGTAATCCTCATCCAACCATCCTCACCTGTGATGCTTGTTTGCTTGTAATTAGTGTGTGTGTATAAAAAGTCAGTGAGTTTATGAGCTCCTGACAGACCCCTGCATGTTTCATCCAGTGTTGCCACTGATGTTGTTGGATTACGAGCCATGGGGAAAGCAAAATAATTATCAAAGGATCTGCAGGACACCTACACCATTGCCACAAAGAAGCCCCACGGCACAGAAACAAACCTCAATTTCTGAAACAAAATTATTTGGAGTGATGAGATCAAAATGAACTTTTTGGCCACAATCATAAACATTATATGTGGAGAGGAGTCAACAAGGCTTATGGTGAAAATTATACCATCTCTACTGTGCAACACGACGGTGGGTCGGTGATGTTTTGGGGATGTGTGAGCTGCACAGGGAACTTGGTCAAGATTGATGGTAAATATGAATGCAGCATTTTAACAGAAAATACTAAAGGAAAATTTTAACTTATCAGCTCGGAAGCTGTGCATGGGATGCACTTGGATGTTCCAACATTCCAATGATCCAAAACACAAGGCCAAGCTGACCTGTCATTGGCTACAGCAGAAAAAAGAAAAGGTTCTGGAGTGGCCATCTCAGTCTCCTGACCTCAATATCAATGAGCCACTTTGGGGAGATCTCAACCGTGTAGTTCATACAAGACGGCCCAGGAATCTAAAAGGAACTGGAGGCATTTTGCCAAGAAGAATGGGTAGCTTTACCATCTGAGAAAATTATGAGCCTCATTAACAACTACCACAAAAGACTTAAAGCTGTCATTGATGTTAAAAGGAGGCAATACACTATATTAAGAACTATGGTATGTTAACTTTTGATAAGGATTTGCGTAGTTTCAGTGGTCATTGTGATTTCAAAAGGGCAAACACAACAACAGAACAGTTTTTGTATTATCATTCATATTCTCTGAAAAACAGCCAAAAATTACTTATTCTGTCAGGGTGTGTAAACTTATGAGCACAACTGTATCTGCTATTATAGCCCTTCTTAGGAATGGTGAATTTTATATTTTAATACATTAACTGGAGCAGCAGTGTTATATTCAGCTACAATGTGCTTGGACCATGTGACCTCACAGGGCAAGCAGTTGTTGAAATACTATACTGAAATGGCTAGTCTATTCCTCATTTGAAGTTATTCAGATCACTTAATTTTACTATTCTAATGTGGATTCACACTGAAACTGAGTCTACATCAGGGATTCCAATTTGAATACAGGCCTAGACTGGTTTAATACCAATACTCATGACTTGACTGGTGCATTAATATCTGCATGTACAGTGCTGTGCAAACGTCTCAGGCAACTAATTATGCTATTACGTCTAATGACCATACATAAACCATCAATAACTGGATATGGATTTGTCAGTACATGATACGCTTTCCTACTGATTCTAATTCATTTCAGTCTTTGTGAGGTTAAGCATATCTTAGCTTGTTTGCCTTCTAATAAATTAGTTTCTTGGATGCTATCCTTCCAAAAAGCTTTCAGCTTCATTAAAGGATCAACTTCGCACTTTGAAGAAGCTGCTAGATGCTGCTATTGCTCAAGTGTAAGGGGGCATTCCACTAAATACTTGCCAGTGTAACCTATAGAAACTGTTTTCTGGACTTAATTCAGTTTGTTAATACTGTATAAACATTTCCTATGTTTTCCCTCTATATTCTAATGAAGATACTGAGAAAAAAAGTACATATGGACATTATACCATGGTATATCTATTCTAATGGTGTCGTAAGACTTTTGCACAGTACTTTATGAAAGAGATGTATTGTTTCATGCTTAATAATCCAGGTAGAAAACTCCAGAAAGTAAAATCAGTTCATCTGGGGGAAAAGGGTTTAGCTAGAGAAATCTTTCGTCACTCATCTAAGTGTCAGCTGGCTGCAAACTTCTGCAATCTTACATACAGCACAGTTTAGTCATTACGCAAATGTGCAGTATATAAGACTGGGGAAGTTTTCCCAACTACACTGCTCACAAAAATAGATGATATTTCATTACTGGATATTCATTTTAACATTTAATTTTGAATGTATGGCAGAGAGTTCCATCACTTTTCCAATAGGTTTACAAATCTCTTTATACTGCACAATTGGTGCCATGCCAGTAACATATACATTACTACCAGCATGTTATTTTTTTAATAGCACAACTAGCTTTAAACCCTGCTCATTTTGTAGAGACAACAGTACTTTGACAGTACACTGTTTGGTATTGATCTAAATAAATTATCAGGCTAGTTACATAATACTGCCCTGTCTCATCGAGCCTGGTTTCTATACGAGAGTTCCCTTAGGTCCAATGTGCTTCCAGTAACATAAAAAGTCCTACTGTTCAGACACTAGAGCACCGAGTGAAATGTTTGGTAAAAAATAATTTTGACGGCTGGATTGCCTGAGGCCCATGGGGACAACTGTAATGTCAAATTAACAAGCCGAGATGCAGCTTTCGAACATTTGACAGTTGAGCTAATGAAGATCAACCACTCAGTGTTTCCTTGTGCCTTGGTCTAGGTCCCTTCTTGATGGTGAGCATGCATACATGTGTGTGTGTGTGCACAGACAGGAAGTCAACTGGGCAAATGGGCACTGACACAGAGGGAGGTGTGATCATTAACTGGTGCTACATCTCCCTGTGACAAGCAAGAAAGATCATTAGTTACGCTGATCTGTCTTAACTGTCATTACAAGATGCACTGGCACATTAAGCTCATGTGCACTCTGTCATTAGGACACACAGCTATGCTTCACCCAATACACTCCGGTCCTCTAAGTAAAGAGATCAATCAGAGGCTTGAGCATCTAAAGAAAGTCTTACTATAAGAAAATCTCTGCTTACTCAAATGAATATGTAAAAATATCATATTCATTGTCAGAGTTCCGTAACGTACAACTGACATTTACTGCCATCTACTGGATATACAATAATATTACATATAGGTTTATTGTTACATTGGGAACTGGATCAGTAGCCTACTGTTGACACTGATGTTAATGAATGAGCAGATCAACTATATGGCACAGTTTGAAAAACATTATCCATTTATTTTTCCAATCTGTGAAAGACTTTAAGGACTGTTATTTTTAGACAGATTAGTAGTATATTTATTTAAGCAAAAACATTTTGTACATTACACGGACACACATACACGCGTGAACCTTGTTAACATGAAATCAGAAAAGTGAGATACAGAACAAAAGAATAAAGAAGCAGATATTCACATGCATATTAATGCCTCCAAAGAAAAGATCAGTAGTTAAAGCAGATACATTTGCCATTCCAATAATACTAGCGCAGAACTTATCAGGGAGCCAGATAAGAGTTATTTCTGAGCTTCAACTATGCTCATTGAACTGGTAACATTTTGCCACCTTGTGCACATAACAGTGCCTTTGGCTGTTAAGCTGAACTGAAATGTCAGTATTTTAAAATGTTACCAGCAAAAAAACAAACAAAAAAACAATAATGAGAAAAACAATAATGCTAGCAAAAGCAGAAGTGTAAGCTAGTGGAGACATGTCCCACTATTGCTAGAAGACCAGTACCTCTTTAATATCTCCTCTTAGCTTCTGCTGTTTCTGTTGTTTGACCTCGTCTGGGTCTTTGCCCACCAGGCTGTCCCATGCTAAACTCAGCACCTTAGACTCCTTTACAGGCACAGCCAATACAGGAGGACACACAAATTGCAAGATATTGGTCAACTGAGAAATTGTCCATGGCTACACATATAGGATTTAAAGACAACATTTGAATTGTTCCCTTTTCTGATAACACTGTGACAACCAGTGTCATTTTTGCCCAGATATCAAATTAAGTTAAATTAACTACAATTTCTTTGTTATCAACATTCTATTTTTCATTTAATGGGCTACAATTTTCAGGTTCATGCTTAAGTCCAAATTACACTTTCATACAAGGAGGATTTCAGTGCCTACAGATGAATGGATAAGTGCTTCTTGTCACTCACAACCACAATTACTGTTTTTAAAGACACGGGGCAGTTTAATGTGACAAACTATGGGCCATAAGGTTCAGAAGGTTCACATTGTTTTTAAAAATGTCAATTTTCTCACTCATTTGTTGACTACGTAGATATTTCTTTTGTACCAAAAATCATAATTACAATCAAGTGATTATTTCACTTCACGTTTAAAATTACATAATTATTTGGATTTCTCACCTAATTACTAGCCCTAAATTACCGCGTCCCAATTTTTTTGCAAAGTGCATCAAACATGAAGTAAAGGAACCAACATCTTTACCTACTTAATTGAACTTGACCACACAAAACATGAAATATATTGGATTTATTAATACTGTCCATGATGAAATGAAACTTAGAGTAAATATAAGAAACACTGCATTTCCCCCCATACTATTCCAACTTGTACTGAATTGGGATTCTAAAATTGTATCAGCTGTAAGTCACTCTGGATTAAATGACTCATTGTAAGTGAATAAGAGAACGTCAGACGCTATGATCTCAAACAGTTCAACAGCTTACTAGTACTTTGAACAAGCAGTGTTCAAGACTGGTAACACTGCACTTTTTTTTAATGCATTAGTCTGACTTACAATTCTCTCTGCCTCTCCCAGTAATTGTTCTTCTGTGGGAAGGTAAACTAATTTAAGATATGAGCAGCATATAAGAGGAAGCAAATAAGATATTAGCGCTAATAAACATTACATTACACTATTTGCATTATTTACAGTATTCCACTCTATTTCCCTTTTAAACTGAATTTTATAATTTTGTTTGGAAGTAGATTAAGCACCAAAATAAAGGAAGAATAAAGGGTATTGAAGAGTCAATTGCAAGTCCATTTCCCACTGAAAACCGAAATATGATCTAGTGGGGGCAAATATAATATCATATAACATAAATAGCAAGTTTCTTGTTAGAGGCAGGCATGCTCATTTCAAAACTCGTTATATGATGATACTTTGTGAAGTTCAGGATCCTATGTATTATGACAAGCATGTGTATTATCACAGCCTTTCTAAAAGAATAGTTTAACAATCCCTATGAATTGGAATAAGGGTTTCTTTCTGTTTAACCAAGCTTTTTCTGTTAAACAAACTTTGTTGTAGAATTTGATCATAAATTCGGCATACCTAATTATAGAATTTGGTAGAATTCTTTTTTCATAATGTTTTAATCTTTCCCATTTTTCTCCCAACTTGGATATGCCCACTTCACATTGTCAGCATGCCAAGGGTGATGAGGTATTCAGTAACTCTGAGCCACTGACCAAGCCTTTTCGACAGAAGATGGTATAAACTGAGAGCATGCCTGCAATGCAATACATACTACTTTCACCCTATCCATCAAAAAGCTTTGCTGGCCATTCAATTGGCCAATGGGGCATCTAATACAGCGGTAGGGAGGTTACTCCTGTCCAATCGTCTGTCTTTCAAGGTGGCTGTGGAGTGCTTTGCCAGGCCAGAGACATTCCTAAGTAGAGATGCACAGGTCCCAGTTTTCGCTCTTCAGGCACCGATTTTTATTTCTTAACTCTAAGAACTGGCTGATATTGTGCTACTTGTTTAATTAGCCAAGTTTTAAATAGAAGATTTCTCATTTGACATTTAAGCATGTTATTCCTATTGAACAATACCTTTTCAGCTTTCATAAAATAACTTTGGAATTTGTAAGCTGATGCGTAAAGTAGCTTTACATGGAAAATTACACAGAAACTGTAGCTTAGATACAATATTGAATGTTTATCAGACAAGTTTTGCAGATAACCAATTTGTTTTACAAGGTGTGTATCGGTGTGAATCTGGGCATCATTACTGTTGAGTCATATTTGTGTCTTTTGACTGTTGCTCCCTGGAGTGCTCTTCCTAGTGTTTTAGAAACCAGTCTTTATCAAAGGTATAACCTTCTCTTTCAAGTCGACACTCTGGAACTGTGCCTAGTGAATACTGAGATTAAAAGGGTTCTTTATGCAATAACTTCTGATTAAACAAAATACACACATAAGCAACCTTGCAAAGCTGCTCAGAGCCGCAAAAGCAGTCAAACACCTGAAAAAAAACTTCCAGATCACAAGAGCTATCCAGCATAGTGAAAGTCAAAAGGCTGTCACTGGCTGTAATTAAATTCTCTGGAGAAAGATTATTGCTAAGCAGGGTAAAGCAAGAGGGGGTCCTGCAACCTTCACCCACTTCTGCAAAAGGACTCTGCCCAATATAGTTCCTTTCCCCTTCTGCACAAAAGGATCTTTCTTGCACCCGTGACATTTGAAGGAATTGATGTAAAAGTCAAAAGCCAGGAGACTTAAGTATGACATGATTAGCGCAGGCTATATTTACCCCTATTTACTGCGTTCTAGCCGAACTGCGTTCAAGCTCAGGGGAAGTTCAAGATATTTATTTAATCCCACCACATTCATCTTTAGGCTTAAAATGGATTGCTTTTTTATGAAAGTAGACATTGCTGCTGAAGCAAGGCTTTATTACTAATAATCTTTGGGAAATTGCAATAGAGTGCTGGCTAAATTAAATGGAAAGAGAAAAGAGTCAAATTGCACTCACTGCCTCCCTGTCTGCCTTCTTATTGACGAGAGCCTCATTCTTAGCCTCCAACTCCCCTTGGATGTTGTCTCGTCTCCGTAGTACTCTCTGTGTACAACAAATATCATGATCAATACACCATTATTAAATACAGATCTGCATCAGTACATAACAAGCCTTTGGTAAAACATAATGAAATATAAAAGCGGAAAATCATAATACGTTCTGAGAAAACATAATGCGCACTATATTAATGGGAGCACTGAACCAAAGAGTATGCCTCAGGTTACAGACAAATAAGATGGTAGTATTGTTAAACACTAATTAAATATGGGTTTTTAAAACAAATTTAAAAAGTAACCAATGGTGATACATTTATTTGCTTTGACAGGTCTTGGGTGACCATACACGCTACTGACCAGTCAATGTGTGGGACTCTCGTCCAGTTTGACATGCTTCTGTTCACTTCCATGAATATGTCATTAGCTACTCAATCGTCAAAATTAAGTTTGCATCTCATTTGCGTAATTAAACAACTTTTTGATTTTCATTTCTTTGGCTTTTCTGATGATTTTGTTTCATGAAATAAAATTAAATGCTTCTTTTTTTGGTCGCTTCATATAAATTTTTTAATAGCCCCTATTGTCTGTGAGCAGTGTATTTAAGTTCAGATTTTGAGGTTCCACTGTATATTAATTATAGTCAAATTCAATCCAATATGCAAAAGACAAACTGTAGCCCCACACATATGATCTTGTTGACATGGTAATGTTTCCTTCTCAATTAAGAGGAAATACTGTTAAAACAGTCTAACTATCCAAATCAGCACCACAAATAACATACCCTGAGGGTGTCTGTGCAGAGCACATACTCGTGCAGTGTTGGGAGTAGGCTGTTACTGAGGTGTTCGATCTGCTCCTCTGTGTTCCTGCAGCACCTGTCTATGCAGCTTGTCATTAGTTTCAGAGACTCCGCTAGCTCCTCCTCTGATCCGGACCACAGGGTGTAAATGGGTCCACACTGCTTCAACTCACCTAGGTACTCTGAACAAACAACAGTTTCTGTTAGACTATATTACTAACAAAGCTTGCACAGTAGTGCATTGGCCATGGCTGGAATTGGCAAAGCTGTAAGAATTAAGTTTAAGAGTAAGTGTTTATTTGGGCTTATTTAAATGCTTCTTCCTGAGCAAAATAAAATCTATCAATTTAATTGTTTTAAATACTGTTATCTTAAGACTACCACCAGCATAATTTCAGGATTTTAAGTGTGAATTTATACCCTTCTGTTCTTTGACAATCCGCTGCGTGATATTGTCCAGAGAAGTCATCTTCAAACTGAACTCATCCACGTACTCCTGAATGGAGCAGAACTCCTCTGGTCGATTTTTAACCCCCCCACGGACGGTGGCAGCTACAGCTCGCACTGTGTCCCTCATCCTGCTTAAGAAACCCGGGCCTTGCTTCTTATGTGAGGCCAGCTCCTACACAAAAAAACAGGATGGGAAAGAAAACACTAATGTTTATATATATA
>JAVSBV010123502.1:0-18720 GCA_033117975.1 Parotocinclus spilosoma | reverse complement strand
AAAACTGTGCTTTTCTTTCAAAAATAAGGAAATTTCTAAGTGACCCCAAACTTTTGAACGGTAGTGTATATATATAACATATCTCATAGTAGCAAAAGTAATGAACATTTGCTTTTAGTATTGGGTGTAGCAATCTTGTGCAGCAATTACTGCAACTAAACAATTTTGGTAACTGTTAATCAGCCCTGCACATCAGCTTGCATGAATGTTTTCTCTTTGCCCAAGTATCATAAAACAGTATAAAAGTCATAGTCATCATACACTTTTACCACCATTTTCCATGCAATAAGAATATTATACTGGAATGCAGTGTATTTCTTTCTCCAAACATAATACTTTTGATACAAACATAAAAGCTCTATTTTGATCTTATCAGTTCACTATTTTGTTCTGATAGCCTTTTGGATTGTTATGTGACACACGATGGGCAGCTATGTTATTTTTCGAGAGCACTGACTTTCTCCATACATGATGCAACACACACCATTGTTGATCAGTGTTCTCCTAATGGGCTATCAACATTAGCTAATATAATATATAGAAATATAGTAGACAATCTTGAAGTGATCTTTTTTGGTCAACTGAGTAAAATTAGTTTAGAATTCCCTTAATATTTACACTGTACTACTGGGTGGGTTTTTAAAAATGGGTTTGTAACCGTTGCCAATCTGATGAACATCAACCACTCTTTTTCTCAGGCTTTCAAAGTTCACCTTTGCTCTTGCCATTATACACTTCCACAAACATGTGAGATCAGACTATGACAATATCCCTGTTCTTTAAATAAAACATTCTGCCTACCCATTCTGGATTTTCATCTCAATTATTAAAACACACTCATCTTCAAATTAACTGCTAATCTTAAAGATTCACATACTGTGATGTGTCATATTTGATAATTTTTTTTAATAAATAAATAAATGACCAAATATAAAACGTCTAAAGTGTTTATTTGGATCCTTTTTTCTGCTTTAGGTCTTGTGTAAAAATATGTCAATAATGTAGGCCATATTGATGCAGAAATAAATTCTAAAGAAGCTTAACATCGACTAGACTGTAGAAAATTCAGTTTTGCAAAAGTTCTACTTTTGCACAATATAAAAGCACAACAGATTCCAATAAGCAATGAGTAAGTGTGCACAAATGAAGAGATCATTCAACTACTAGTTATCTGTCAACAAACTGCTAATTTAAACTACACTAGTAATAACTCAAAAGGCTTCTAGTGATGTATTACCTTATAGAAATGACCTTTACAGTTTGTGTGTCATTGTAGGAGTGAATCATAAGCAGATGTTTAAATGCCAGGGAGGTTAACTAAAAGAAAAGAGTTCAGACTTGTTCAACAATATTAGCAAATGCATCTATAGTTTTTAAGAACTGGGTTTAAACTTTCTCCTAGTACAGCATGCACTTGAGGATACTGCTTAGTGAGTGGAGTCATGCATGTTGTAAATTGTCTAAAATAACATGATTTCACTTGTGATTACTTCTGATTACTTCCGAGTCATTTAAATAACCCATGTAAGCAGACAAAATGAAACATGCATGTGCTAAGGTCAATAGGACAGCAAATTAGAACTAGTTACTAAAATTGGGTTAAAATGCAAAACAAATAAATGCACTCAGGTCCATAGAAAAGTTTCATAGAGAACAGATAGTATTTTTACATTATAAAGGATGCTGGCATCGTTTGTATTTAAACAAGGGTAACATTGCCCTAGCAGCTGACTTTAATTCTCAGGTTTTTACAATTTTTATCCCACGTGACATGTTTCAGTGACACATTCTACCCACACACCCCAGTTCCGGTGCCTCAGGGCACTTTGTTATATGTGTCATCCTGTACCTGCTTAAAGGCTAGCTAATCAGATTAGCAGCATGGTTATCTTACTGCAATGACAATGCTAAAAATGGTACTGAGAGGCAGGCAGGTGACATAAACCTTAACAAATCTTCTCTCTAATAAAAGGACAGACGGTCCATTTTGGGAGCAACCGCCTTGTCATAGATATCTTCATTAATCATGATTAGATTAGTCAGTTAATGCCCTATCAGATTAGTTCTTGTATACAGGCCAGGGACAATCTGGTCTAGATCCTGTTCCAAACACAGTCATTACTTTAGGTTGATGAAAGATAATAGGTATATAATAGATCTTGTATAATCTTTTACACAAGATCATGTTGTTAGGGCTCTTTAGCAAATGAATAAGTGTTATTCTAGTAAACTGAAGAATGCTTTTTAGTGTCAGTATACTCAGTATACTAATAATGTTATGTGTGTGTATATATTTACAGTATATGTATGTGTAATAAAACCAGTCTTTTGGCTATTGTGTGACATATTATACTGGAAAAGTTGTTTTTTGTTGGTTGGAATTAGGTAATGTGCTAAGTTTAAAGTCACAGTTCTGTGCAAGTCAAAAGCCGCACTTTCCAAGTTTCCAAATAAAGGAATTGTTCATTATAAATGAACTCCAAGTATATATAATCTATCAACATTTATTGCTGCCACACTGGCTAGGTATGTAAGCCCTCACATCACTATCAAAGAACATCCAGGAAACTTAGGTACTGGTGTAGTGCTGCACTGATACACTGTGCAACATTGCTTGTACAAAATTGTTGCAAGACCATGCAAAGGTCATGAGAAATAAAAAAGAAATAGTTGTGATGCTATCACAGAGAAAAAAAACAATATTGGAATTATGCAAAACAACTCAAAGGTAAGCCGGGGCATTCAGGAATCAAATGATGTGAGTCTGATGAAATACAGATTTCATTATTTTTAGATTAGATATGTCTAAAGACAACAAAGCAATAAAACATGTTGCAAACTATGAGCAGAAAGGGTTAAGAAAGTTTTACAAGTCATAAATTCATTCAACACAGCATAACCATTACAATTTGTAGTGGATTTTACATTTAAATGTAGTCATTTGGCGCATGTTCTTCCAACTGATTATTAGTGTTGTATTATTATATAATATTATAGTGCACAAGCTAAACAATTGTAGGTTAAGGGTCTTGCTCAAAGCCCAATCGCTTGGTGATGCAGGGATGTGAACCCTGTACTTTCTGGTCAGTAGTTCAGAACCTAAGTTGCTAGGCCACCAAAGCAAATTTTTATTAATGTGGCTGCTATTCTTTTTTTCTCTCAAACTTGTCAAAGCAATATATAGCAATTAAAAAAAACATCTCTGACTGCTTTAAAATTAGCATAGAAGGACACCAAAGTGACAGCCAAAAAAACAGGTGGCAAAATCTGTGGGTGCAGTTTGTACAGAACAACACAGCAGACACTAAATTACCAGAAAGAGGAATGTGGCTGTGAAAGCCCACATGCATTTTCAGCTAAAATGAGATACTGCTGTACAAATAGATTACTAACAACAATAACAGTGAAATGTAAATTTTTTTTATTTGTATTTATACATTTTATACAATTTTGCATAATTCGAAATGTCTGGGATGGACAACCTCCTGCATTATGTAAAACAGATTTACCAAGTCTGAGGGTGAATGTGGAAGACCTTTCTTCATTTGACTGCTGTGACCTGTGTGCTCAGTGGAGTACCAAAGCAAAGATGGTGATAGGGGATCCAGCAGCACAAATAACCTATCTATGCTTGACCAGGCTAAGATTAATGTGTTCATGAAATACAAATTTTTAAAGAATGCCAGTGGCCTAAATAGAGACTCAGGCTATGGTGTAGATGCAACCTAAAGCTCGTGCTCCATGGTGCATACCATGCACGGGTAACATTTCACTCCCCTATATAGACTGCCCTAGCCAGGCCCAGACATGAGAGGCTATTTCAAAAGTTGTTAATTAATGCTGACAACCTGGGCCTTTGCTCTGTTCTCCACTCTTGTGAATAGAAAAGCAACCAAGGCCACAAACCTGTAAGTGCATTCCCAGAAAAGTCCACCAACAAAATATGTATACAGTCAGCAGCCAAAAATGTGCAAAGTGTGAAGATACAGTGCTTGATGAAAATGTGACATTTACAAGATGCTGTGAAGGAGTGTATGTAAATTGACTAGAAAATGTGTCTCGGCTCTTGTCAACTCCATTAATGTATATAATGCCTTATACAGTGTAGATTATCTGGGGGTCGGGAAATTAGTTCAATTTACATTCCTGATGTGAAAAAATTGTTTGTTTGTTTTTCATACTATCAAAACATTTACTAGTACTTTTTTTGTACTCTCAAGTACTATCAAGTACAGTTCAAACCACTTTACAGGACCTTCAGAGAAAAACTGATCTGCTATCAATACAAATCATTAGTTTATTATGTCTGGGCATGTCTGCCCTAATGCAGGACAGATGCACACACACACACACACACCTAAGGACATTTTGATTACACCCTAACCTTCATGTCAGTGACCCAATAGAGATCTTTAGATTTTTCTAAAGAAAGGTTTATGCTTTATGATAAAAAATACAAATAACAATAAAAACTGGTACCCTCAATGATATATAAACAGCCCCCCCAAAACATACACACACTTAAACTAGAACTCTTTATAGATGACATTTAACCTAACACTTGTTTTGGTGTGGGGGAGGAAATCAGAATCCCTGTGGTGGTTCTGTTCCATTGAAGAACATAGTAGAGGGGATTAACAATGGTTGTAGAGCAATAAATGGACTACAGCCTGTAACTGCAAAACTGTACAAACACTCCAACTATGAAATAACACAGATGTGAATTGAAGTATGTGAATTGAAAATGAACTGTGAATTCGGATTTCACGCTGTAAATATCACAGTGCAGTCACAATAACAGTCATGTTGGATTTTACCATAATATCTTTCCTGGATGCTGTTTTTGTACTAAATTATGATTACTATCACCTGTTGATATCACCTGTTTAAAATCATATATTTTTGCAGGCCTGAACTGCACGAAGTGTTGGTTATTAACAAATATGGAATATTAAATATTTTAGGTTCATACAGTCTGCAATTAAATGTAAATGTAAATGTAAATTAAAAAACAAAGTAAATATAAGAAAGATTGTGTGAATTTTGTTCATTTTTCATACTTTCCCAACCCTTTTCTGATTTGGAGTTGTACATTTACAAAATAGTTGTATTGCAAAATAGTTATTTTTAGAATTAAAATATAAAAGAACACAGTACAGTGGATGTAAAAGAGAAACAAGCACATTAACAACGTCACTTACCTGTGACCAGGGAATGCCTCCAGCCAAACTATGTGTCAGCAAATGCTATTGAGAAACCCTGCATCTGTCCTCAACTCAACTTGAGCTCATTAAGATATGTCAACAGACTTTGACCTTTCTGAGCTGAAATCCTAGTAGATGTGCAATCACCCATTTTCAGGAATCAGAATCTCTTTTTCCGTCAGTGTGGTAAGATTAGGAGTTATCTGACCTAACAGAAAATCAGTAATATCCAATTGCAGTACCACGGTCTTATCTATTGTTATTCATCTATGCCCTATATAGAGCATATCCACCCTCAATTTGTTTAAGCTGTGTAGTTTTTTATTCACGACAACGCAACCCATACTACAGCCATACACGTAACTGCCACTAAACATTTTGGGGAACTGATGTTTAAACCTGCACATTGACTTGGAAGAATATTAGCTCATTGCTCTTTACAGAGCAGCTGATGAAGCTTCAGGAAAATATTTAAGCATCTAAATGTTTCACAACCTTCCTACCACCACAGTAATTAACAAACTGCAGCAAAACATTAAACGATTTGATGGCATCCAACGTTTATACCGGAATGCACCGACAGGACTCATACCCAGGCAGGGGCGTAGCAACAAATTCTGGGCCTTGGACACTCTCAATGTCAGTGGGCCCCTATCCATGCCCGTACATGAGGAACATGAGAAATAAAAGGATTTTCATGGACCCCTCTCCCTACTCGGGCCCTGGGTAGTCAGGTCCACTTTTCCCCCCACTACCACGCCCATGTACCCAGGTCAAAGCATTGATGGGCTAGCAAACTGGAAAAGGTTTAATCAAAATGAGACACAACATTTGCATGACACTTAAACAAAACTTACATTATTGTTAATTATGCATATTTTATGCATATCTTTTAAACATCTTAGAAAATAAAAATGTGGGGTAATTTTTATAATTGTGTGACCTCGGGAATTAAATAACTTTCAAAAGGGTTCTTTCAAAAAATATGATATTCAGGTTTGTTCCTTGCACAGATATTTATGTGGGACTTTTCGGTTACATAATAAAAAGCAAATAAAATCACTGGAAAGTGTTTAGAGCTGAAATTAAAGCAAACCCTGGTATCCTTGACATGCTTGTAACTTAGGTAAGGTTCTTTTGTGTCAAGTTTATTGGTTATCTTTAAGACATTAAAAGTGATTGACACTTCTTAGCAGACAGATTGTGAGAGATGGTAGAGCAAGTACTGACGAACGAGACAGTGGGAGCGACTAACAGATGGCATAACAGGCAGACAGTGGGACTGAGCGTGAGACAGATGGGATTGGGCAGCAGAAAGAAAGATGGGGGTGAGAACGTATAAACAAGTAGGTGTCAGAACCACAGTACAGCTGACCCACCACTTGTGGCTACTCAGTGGAGTTCCCGTTTATCCTGACCTACGTTAACACATAAACTAGACACATAAACAGTACTAGTATTTGCTGTGTACGCAAAATCATCACCACATTTTTTGGCAGACCATGGCGCAGCTGTTCATGCCAAGGTTTAAAAACTAGGACTAGCACTTTGGTAAGGTGATCTTATGAAATACTAACTATCTCTTAAATACCTCAAGATTGCCATATTGACTAGGAAGAGACTGTATATTTAGGCAGCCAAGACCACACATGCAAATACAGTCAGGACTTTAAAACAATAAAGTGCACTGGTTTGGAAAGAGATGGGGGTAGGGTGACAGGTGCTCCAGGTAGCCATTATGAATGATGTGTTTTCAAGCTGCTGATTCCCACCGTGCCCTGCAAACGTCTCTGTAAAATGTCGACATGAGGCAACACCACCCACAGGGCTGGGTTTGCTGATTCATGAGACATCTCCGGTTTCTTAATCTACTCCAAAAGCCATTAAAGCCATCATAAACACACACTCTCTCCATCAAGAGTGCTTTATAATGATGCACTAAATGACAGCACAGCCTTTCCACAAAGCCATTAATAGTTGTCTGCAGTCCAAGGCTTCATAAGAAGGAGCTGATCAAAGAAAATGTTTGTTCTATGTAGTAGAATATACTGTACATTGCATACATCCTCAGCAGTTGCCACGATATGACTACCTGCAGCCAAAGCAGCAGACTGGAGGCAAACAGAGATGCAGGTAAGTTTATTCAATTGAATTGCAATAATGTAGATGCAAACGCAAACCAAAGTGCACAGGCAGAATCCTTACTAACACTAATACCACGTGCCTGACACAGTACCACGCCCTTATTTATACTGGTTAACCCACCTTGTAATTAGGCATTATATTACGCAGGCATGGCGAATTAGCACACATGCACACCCACGCAAGTGCACATATACACAGACACAGTCATATACACATACACAATACAAACATGCACATGTGTGCGGGGAGGCCAGCTATGAAGGTGAGCACGCAGGCTTGAATCCAGTCCAGCCGTACAATCCATAGACTGCCAGGACACACAAAGACATACACAATTTTAGTTAGGAAGCCCAAAGAAAACTAAATAAGGTGCCAAAACAGTAATCAATAACAAAAATTTACAAAAAGTCAGTAATGACAGCACATTTGCTACCAGATAAGGAGGCAGCCATGAGATTTGGACTCAGACAATGGCGGGGTCAACTTTGGTTTCAGAGTCAACACCTGAAATGCCACTCTCACAAGCCTAGGCTCTATGGGCAAACATGGGAGGTCCCACAATGGTGGCTCAAGCTCAGGGTACTTATCATTGGAGGAGACAGACCCCAATCCCACAGCACCATTTACCTGCTCAGTAAATAGTTTAGTGCTGTATTCTGTCACACTATGTAGTTACTATGGAGGTCATCTGAATACAGTGAACTTACTGTCATGTTTAAGAAACCATGACATGATTTGAGATGATTTGAGCTTTGTGAAATGGTGCGCTATACTGCTGGAAGTAGCCATCTGGTAACCATCTGGTCCACAGTAGTCATAAGGGTCAGCCACAATGAAGGCAGACATTGTTTATGATGCATTATGGTACCATTATACCACCACCAGCAACCTGAAAAGTTGCTATAAGGCAGGATGGGTCCCTTCTTTCATGTTGAAAATTCTGGACCTTCTATCCAAATGTCACAGCAGAAAACGAGACGCATCAGTACAGAAAATATTTTTTTTCTCTTGTTGTCTAATTTTGGTGAGCCCATGTAAATTGCAGACCCGGTTACCTGTGCTTAGCTGGCAGGAGTGGCACCCGGTGTGGTATTCTGATGTTGTAGCCCATCTGCCTCAAGGTTTGATGTTTTGTGAGTTCAGCGATACTATTCTGCATACTTTGGATGTAATGCTTGGTTATTTGAGCCACAGTTCTATCAGCTATTCTTTACCATCAAATTTTAACCTGATTTCTTACTGAGTTTGAATTGTTCACAGTACAGAACATCTAACTCCTGCACTGAATAAGGTGCACTGCACTAGAACATCACCTAGAAACTGAGACCTATGCTAAAAATAACAGTGTCATTCAGTGCAGGCTTTTGTACAGAGACAGCTGCACAGTGTTTGTTCTGCAGGGGAAGGTAAATGCTACTTTGATTTCAATCACCAACACTAAAGAGTCTGTCAGCCCAATACAGTACCCCATTTATGTTGTGAGAAACATTATCGCCATCATTTATTAACAATAATACTGATGGCCAGAACTTAGATATCTGACTTACATATACATCATTTTTCGTAACTTACTTTACTTATGTAATAAGCACATAATAAGATTATATAATGTTTTTGTTCTAAATAAGAAGAACTGAACACTTCTGCAAAACGTATATATTATTTTTCTTTTAAGAAAAAGCCCCACTTAGTGTGCCCTGGATCTAACAGTCCAGTCCATCATAAGGTTGGGATGGGGTCACTGTTGCAGTACTGGGTTGTGATCCCTGATTGGCCACCCTCCTCACAGACACAACTAATCGTCTGTGAAAAGTCTGCATTTGGCACTTGAACCATGAACATGGCCAGAAAACAAATGTTAAACTTACAGTAAATGGTATACAGGTAGCCCCCATTTTACAATAATCTGTTCTTTTCGACTTAACAGTGGGAACAAGTTCACCTGAAAACATTCTTTTATTGATTTTTTTATTGGAGCAACAGTGCCCTCAGTCCACCAATGGACTAAGCCTTTTCCTTTTGTTTTTAAGCTTTAATGCGATATTCAGTATTTATATTAGACATTTAACGCCTTATTATAAAATAAGCTTTGTGTTAATGATGTTGCTCATCTCCTCTGTTCATGATATATCTACTCATCTATAGTAACTTACAAAAGTGATTTTAGTGGCGGAATCTCCAATTGAATCATACTTGTGTATGGAAAGTGTATATTTCAAAAAAAAGTATTTGCCACAATTTGCTGCATGTTTTCATTCCTTCTCATAAAACATAAAATACGCTACACAATCAAGGATAGCATGGAATGAAGTGTTTCAGGTCTTATTCATCTTAAGTTGTGCAACATTACAAGGTGGTCATTATAGGTTTTTAATTGAAAAATTCCCATGCATTTTCTCCTGGGGACAGGCCTTGCCTTTGCAATATGTGTCTTGTTGAAAGATGCATGGACGTCTGACAATAAAACATCCACTGTGTGATCACAGACTGTTCCATCCCAGATGCCTCAGAGCCCAGAAAATTTGATATCACTTCTGGACATGGTTAACATAGGGCTTCTTTTTTGCACAATAAAGTTTTAAGTGGCATTCGGGAATGTATTTTAGTGCTGGACAAAGGTTTGCACAAAATTAATCTATTGTTCCTATACACTTTACTGTCTCCAAAAGTATTTTTGTTTTACCACTGTCTGTATACTTTGATTCCATAAAGAAATTCCCTGTTACAAATTAAAAAAATTAAGGGCAGGTCCATCTGACATGTGACAACCTGTTTGCACCTTCCAGTTTTATGATATGACTTATCATTCTGCAGTGCCACACAGATTTAGATGATCTCAGATGCTGCACTGTGTTAGTTACTAGCACGACTTTGTGGACACAACCATCTAACGAATCTCTTCCTCACATCTACACCAGCACAAGTATCATGAAAATGGACAGAAAAAAACACTAAGAATACTCTTGCTGGGAACAATCTTACAATCCTACTGAAATGTGGTGAATGATTCCCAGAAAAGTTTGGCCTATTTACGAGGTTTGTACCTATGACATTTAGGTATTATAAGCAAAATGGTCTTAGAATATATGATCTGTCTGAGTTTTTATTGACTAATTACACATGTATTGGCAGAGAAAACATATCCAAAAACCAAGCTATGTTCCACTATAGCAACAGTTTCTATTATAACACAGAGGGATCATCAACACAAGGCGTACTTCCAAGTGCAAAAGCACACATTTGCACACATAATATATTCTCTTCATTTTAGCCTTGTGTGTTGTTCTGTTGCTAAAATAGCCACATAAAACCATTTAAGCGATAAAAACATATTAAAGCTGTAAATTGTGGGTGCTCACTAGGACCAAACATATTAGATTGCATGGTGAAACAGTGCAGAGATGTCAGCATGTCGTGTGATGAGTTACTATGTCTTGACTTGTATGCTAGCCTTCTGATCCCCTTCCTTCTCATGGGGATAGTCTAGCTAAAAATAATCCACTTCTACCCCACTGACTTAGCAGTTCCTGTGAGTCGTAGCAGTGCCTCAAACTCTGCCTCACAAACTCCTAATATGGTGAGCAGCCTGGTCGATTTCTGTGGAGGGTTAAATATCCTGTCACCACCTTAAATCAGGTTATTTGGATTGATGGCAATCATCAAATCCAGACAAGCACAAATATCACATTTCCAGATACTGGTTCAGTGAGAAAATTATATTACAGTCTTTCTTGATTTCTAAAAAATGCTTTTCTTGAAACAGAACACAAATACATACTTTCTCACTCAATCCCTCAAACGTAATATTTTAAGGGCACAAAGAATCTCTCCACTTAAAAACACTACATCTTGTTTAAAGACTAAACCATGAGTTCAGACATAACACACAATACCTCAAACACACACACACACACACACACACACATTGGTGAGATGAAGTCAAAACAAACCTATAAAAACAGTGAATGAGTAATGTTGTATGTGTTTCTTTTCTCAAAAAGACCCTTTCACTTGAACACAACACAAGACAAATGTATACATTTGTTTATCCATTTTTATGTCCCTTTATTTTCTGTGCAGTACAATATACTAAACAACACAAAAAGTATTCACCATCCCTTCTTTGTTCGAGGTCAGGCCACAGAATATCATCAACGTTACAGGTTATATTAGCTCTAGACAGGCAGTGAGGGAAAATATCATTGCATAACAATCCACCCCTGGCATGCATCAACTGAAATGTTGAGGTGAACACCGATGTAAGATTACCCAGTCACGAACTAGAGCAGTGTGATTGAAACTAACATTATCCCAAATGACAAACTAGCGAGGCTGCTCTATTTGTGCTGGCTCCCTCTGGTCAAGCTGGAACATAATGTTATAAGGTCCAAGAATTCCATGATGGAGGAGTAACCTTTGTTGAAGTGAATAAGGCACTTTAATCTATCTATTGAAGGTTCTGATTGGTGTCTGATCGGTTGTGTGCTAATTGGTCAAAAGATCTTGAGTGGTTGATTATATTATTGAGAATATTGAATGCTAGTACTTTATAATTGATTACATACTTGAGGCAGTTAGAAATTAAGGGCATTTTATGTAGAGGTTTGGAATAACAAATCAGCAAATCTGAATCATGTGCCAAAACAGGGCAATAGCATTTAAGGTTTAGGGTAATGGGTGTGCTTTTTTGTATGATTTTAAGTTTTTAGTTGAAAGGCCTGGTTATAATGTTTATAGAGCGCAATTCAGTAAAGCTGTTAAATTTCTGCACATTTTCCAAACCCCAAGGAGTTCTGAGACTCATGAGATCAAAAGACACATGAAGTGTAACTTCTGGTGACACACAGGTTCGTATCCTGCCTCTGGTTAGATGGTGACTTGAATTGTGTTCTGGAATTGCATTCTGCTGTGATTCCTTGCTGAGAGGGTTTTTGGCATTGTAGGTCCCAGGAGCTGGTTTGAAGGCAAGATAAGTCCAGGTGGTGATTTCCATGTTACTGGAAGTAGGGTTGTACAAGGTTGGGAAATGTTTAGAATCATTCATCTTTGTGAAATTCAGATCAACTATCCCAATACAATATAGTGCTGTTCATTAATTAAACTTAGCTCCATCTGATGAACAGTGCATCTCTCTCATTGAGTACTCACTCATAGCACTAATTGGAATTATAAATGGCGTTATAACATGGCATTTTGAATAATACACAGTCTCACAAGCTTGCTGGGGCAATAATTTAAAAAATGTCTTTAAAGAACCCCATAATGCAACAGGCTACACTATGATGAACCTAGTAAAGAAATATAGTAAAAAAGATCTCTGCTGACTTACAAGATTGCATTAAGTGTTGCAACAGGAGTCATGGGACTGTGGTGGACAAGTGGTACTGGACCAGAGTCCAGTAGGTCCAGGGTTCAAATCCCACTCCTGCCACAGCTGGGTTCCTGAGGAAGGCTCTTAATCCACAATTGCTGGGATTGTAAGACTATTAATTGTAAGTCGTGCTGGATAAGGGCGTCTAGTAAATGTACACAATATTTTGCCGTGGATATGGCTCATTTGACACTGGTGTTGACAACATTCTGTGCTATAGACCATGATCTACTGCTACTGATCCCATGCCAGAAGGCATGCAGCCTGAGTCTGGAACCCTTGTGCAAAAGCATAGGGCACTCATTTAAAAATGGCACATGAATGTCCTTTCCTCTCCAGCCCAGTACAGCTGTGAGCTTCATTCAACGTGGCTTTGGAGCTCACTCCAGCAGATTTTATCATGTATATTACCGCTACAGTTGACTGCAGCTACAATAGATCAGGCAGCATTCATTACAGTCCTGTACTTTGTGGCATCCACTCCCAGAAACATCACCCAGCTGACTTCTTAGAAAGCCTGTAGCTTGTATAATAGAGAGAAACTAGGCCAGCTGGTAGCTCAGCCAGCACAGGGATTAATATAAATAGTGTCTTACAAACAAGGTGAAGATGTCTTCTGGGTCAAGAATTAAGCACTACTGATGTAAAAACACATTTAACTTCAGTCTTACAAAGTTTTAGACTACCATCAATTTTGACAAACATGATCCTTCTGGATATTTAAGAAGGGACTGTCCTGTACCCACAACATTGTTCTGTTGTTAGTATACATCCATTCCTGCATTTCATGTCTGCAACATATTATAAAGCTTTTGGTACTTGGTGGTGTATTGTGGCTAGATGAATCTGTATTGCATCCAAACTATTATCAGCAACAAGTCCAAAAGCCAGGGTCTGTAACAGTATGGGGTTGTGTCAGTAATCTTAATTTAAACTTAGGAGATGGCAGCATTATTGCAGAAAAGTACACTGAGATCTTCAAGTCGTCATAATTTTCAACAAGACAATTCCAAACAAGCTAAATTTTAAAAAGCTAAATATGCAAATCTCTTTCAATCCGCTCGACATAACCTTCAATGGACACTGCTTTTGTACCAAATCATGAATACAATCGCCTGTTGACATCATCTATTTAAAATCACATCATTTAGGGTTTTTAAAACCTTATTACTAGCCCAAAAGTGATTCCAAAATGTATTGCAGGCCTGAAATGCAGGAATGGACGTATATAAATAGAACTATATAAATAAGAACTATAAAATATCTTTACACAGTATGTACTCTTTGCAACTAAATAAAAGTAAAAGAAATGTAAGACACTGCATTTTGCCCCTACCATTTCCATACCATCCCAACTTTTTCTTTTTCTGTTTTGAGGTTGTATTAGAGTGTGGGAATTAAATCCATAGAAACTAGTTATTAAAGTGTGTTAATTATTAAGTGTGTTAAATGTGTAAATTATTATTATTATTATTATTATTATTATTATTATTATTAATAATAATAATAATAATAATAATAATAATTATTATTATTATTATTATTATTATTATTAATTAGTTTTGTTTTAAGGCATGTGCATTAGAGAGGTTTACATACCCATATATAAACCTATTTATAAATGTCTATTTATCTCACAGGAACAGCATTAGATAATATTTTAACATGACAGATACAGCATGTAAAAGAATATCTTTGTCCTTATATATGGTATTTTATACATTTATTAACAATGTATAACCTATAGCTATATAGCTATAGGTTTGTTTACTTTAGATAATAGTGCTCTGAGATAAACAAATGGATTTAATTACAGCAATGGCCTAGCCAAGGACACAGTAGAGTCAAAGTCAAAACGTTGCTATAATAAAACAACAACAAAAACAACTGGTGTAATGTTGTATGTGGCTGACACTCCTCAAAAACCTTTTCACCTGATGAGTTAGGGTACTTAACTCTGGAGCTGATGGTCCTGGGTTCAAATCCCACCCCCAGCCAAAGATGCCACAGTTGGGTCCTTAAGCCACAATTGTTTGAATTGTAAGATTGTATAAGTTGGAAGTCACTCTGGATAAGAGCGTCTGCTAAATGCCACAAATGTAAATGTACACATTTGCATATTCCAGGATAGCACCCTTCCGCAAACTTGATTAGGATCAACAGGGCACACATTTTTAAGAAATATTATTTGTAGATGACACTGAGTTTGATTTCAGAGGTAGACAGTGCACTTTCTAGAGAGTATTGCCATAGTAGCTTTAATTAATCCCTTTATGTGGTGTTTTTCAACAAAGAAATCAGAACCAACTGCTTATATTACTACTGTAAGAAAGTATCACTAGTATTTTCTTCTAATAACATTAAAGGCTCTGTACAGCTACCAGTACTTTGCAGAGATCTTATCATTAAAGAAAGGGCTGTAGGTCCATGCTTTAATTTCACCGCATTAGGTGGAATTACAGTCAAGTACCTTTTATTTTATACATTAAATCCTACAATTAATTTGTGCCCTGTCTAGTATTGTTCCTACCTTGTGCCCTGTGTTGCCAGCTAGGCCCAGGCTTCCGTTGACCCTGACTAGGAACAAGCAGATAAGATAATGATTGAATGAATGAATGAATGAATGAATGAATGCTGATTGCCAACTTGCATTGCGTAACTGTAAAAGCTGTAATATTACTTACAAAAAAGATTTTGGCAAAATATAATACATGGCCAAATGTATGTAGACACCACTTCTAATTAGTGTTTTCATTTATCTTTATCTTACCTTGACCAATAATTACGACGATACATGAATGAATGTTCAATTTCCCAAATGAAAATATCTAACCAACTCAGTTCAGCACCTGAGGCTACAATTCACACAGCTCACCAAAACTGAACAGTAAAAAATGTTGCCTGGTCTGCTGAGTCTTGATTTCTATAACAACAGCGGGATGACAGGGTCAGAATTGGCATGAACAACATGAAAGCATGGATCCATTCTGCACTGTATGAGCGATTCAGACTGGTGGTGTAATGGTGTGGGGGATATTTTTTGGAACACTTTGAACCCCTTAATACCAATTGAGCATTGCTTAAACACCACAGCCTGTCATTGCTGACTCTGTTTATTCCATAGTGGCCACAGTGCATCATCTGTCCACATTCAGCAGGTAAATGCAGTATGTCACAAAGCTCAAATCACTGTTAACTGGTTTCTTTGACATGACCATGAGTTTACTGTACTCATATGTGAAATTTGCATTGTAAGTTCAGCCAACAAAACTGAAGTAATTTGTAACGCTACCATGTCAATATGGACCAAATTCTCTGAGGAATGTTTTCAGTAACCTTTTCAGTTTATGCACAAATAATTGAAGCAGTTCTGAATCAACGTGGGTCCAACTCTGTACAACCAAGGTGTACCTAATAAAGCGGCTGGTGAGTGTATAAAGAAATTGCTTGCACAAAGTCCTGTGATATGGAATGACAATAAGCATGTTGCCCAACAAGTCTAGTGAAAAGTATCGGAATAGTAAAGGCAGTTATACAAGTAAAGGAGAGAAGAAACTCTATACTAATACCCATCCCTTTGGATGTAATTGTAGGTATCCAAATACTTTTGTCAATATAATTCCCATAACACAGATTACTATTTTACTAGTTGGGATTGCATTATAAAATCCATCATTTATTACTTTTACCATTTAAACTCCACTGATTTTAGAGTATAACATAACTACACTCAGGCTCAAAATAGCAGTTACTGTATAAATTGCAGAATCAGGCAGTGACCTTTCTTTTTGTTTGGGGGAATACCTCTGTTCTTTGTTTCCATGGCACCCTTCCGCTGCAACCTTTTGCGTTCCAGCACAATGACATAAGCAGCTCTAAAGCAGCTTTGCGGAAGCCAATCATATTGGCATTCTTCCAGCTGGAATTCAGCTGGAAAACAATGAAAAAGCACTGCACAGGAAATGGAAAGCACTTTCATCCTGTCATAATGCTAATGCATACATAATCGCAAACAAGATGTTCCAGTAAAAAACAACAAAAAATGACAGAAAAGTAGGAGGGGACTTCACCGCAGGATGGAGAAGCTAGCAGGTCTGTTATTTTTTACATATTCTGACACATTTTTCATATCTTATTGCAGTAGCAGTGTAGCAGAACAGATCTAAACTCTTCTCGCTCTTCTAACACACCTTCAGGGTAGACTCAGATTGAGAACAGAACTGATTGAGAACTGTCACTACTACATTACAAGCATCCTGAGCTACAGTCTAAGACAAACACATAAACCAAGGTCAAAATGTCAAATCATTGAGCTTAAAGTGGTCTTAATATCAAGCCCTTAGCAAGAAACCTATTATGGAACCTTTGATTTATTTAATGCTGAAGTTGTGTGGGTAAACGTAAAAAATGGAATAGCCACTGTGTTCCTCTGATAAGTGGTTGAAAAAGTGGTTTTCCTGAATAGTGTGAAACCAAATAATGTATATAGGGTTTAAATCTAGAACCTGACCAGATCAAAATAAGAGCCTGATGGACGTGCTCTCAAGATACCCTTTTGTGGTGTATTACCTTACTAAAAATCACATCTGCTCAATTGTCTTTAGAAAACTTTTCAGTAGTAGGATTTTTCCCTCAATATTCTTCTCTACCTCAAAGCATTACTTGGCTAATTTTCATATTGAAGCAGCTTCGAAAAACTCCCAACACTATGACGCCTCTTCTTTTAAGCTTAGTCGTGCTAGAGGTGACTTCTCAACAGATCTTCGAAAACACCTCTCTGAAGGTGATTCATCTCTCCACACTCTGAATCAAACTTTCCATATTCTGCCAAAAACCTTGTTGTGCCTTTAATGTTATTTTCTGACAGCAATAGATTTTTAGCACATCCTGTAACATAACTCTGCATAAGATAACCTTCTGCTTGAAATACAGTACTTGTTTTCTGAGGCTATTTTGTGTTTGGTGTCTTTTTTCGTCTGGGGTTGCAGAGTATATTTTGTGTCCATGATATTTGTATTTTTTATTATTATTATTACTATTAGGCTCAGCAGTAGCTTCTATCTCAATAGCTGATATTTTTCCTGGGGCCCGATAGACATACGATACAAGAGAGTGAAATAAAATTCACCCAACAAAAACACTAACAAAATAAAGAATAACAATAAAACACACAGAAATGCATGGAATTGGCATGGAAGAAATGCATATGGAATGTCCATTAAGACCAAATTATATTTTGTAAATGATTTACTTGCACTTATATGTATAGATATATGTTATTTTCATAATACAGTATCTCACAAAAGTAAGTACACCCCTCACACTTGGGTACACATCAATTTGGGTATATTTCATTATTTTTGTTTTATTTTATTTTTATGAGCAGTTTATTTATTATATCTTTTCATTGGACATCACAAAAGATATGACACTTTGATACAATGTAAAGTAGTCATTTGTATAACAGTATAACAGTGTAAATTTGCTGTGCTCTCAAAATAACTTAACGCACAGCATTAATTTCTAAACTACTGGCAACAAAAGTGAGTACACCCCTAATTGAAAATGGACAAATTGTGCCCAGTTAGCTATTTTCGGTCCCTGGTATCATGTATCATGTATCCCTGGGATCAATTGTGTTAAATTTAATTTGATCACATTCTCTCATTCTGGAAGTTCAACATGGCACCTAATGGCCAATAACTCTCTGAGGATCTGAAAAATGAATTGTTGCTTTACTTGAAAATGGTAATCTATAAGGGTAAAGGTCAAGCATGTCTCCAGACCTAAACCCTATTGAGTATCTGTGGGGCATTCTCAAACGAAAGGTGGAGGAGGGCAAGGTCTTTAACATCCACCAGCTCTGTGATGTCGTCATGGTCGAGTGGATGAGGATTTCAGTGGTAACCTGTGAAGCTTGACATTTTTTGGCACAATTTGACCATTTGCAGTTAGGGGTGTATTGACTTTTGATGCAAGCTGTTTAGACATATGTTGAGT
>JAVSBV010123495.1:0-18723 GCA_033117975.1 Parotocinclus spilosoma | reverse complement strand
ATAACATTACACGTATATAATAGGATTTGTTTCGGTACTTTAGGATTTGGTCCGAATAAGCGGCGGGTCCCATTAACTGGTGGTCCAATTAACCAGAATCGACTGTATGTAAATTTATATAATGGTCCAACTGTGAACTAAAACTAAAATGGCTAAAAACCATCACGGCCAGTGCAAACCTCTTTATTTGACTGGGGTTGACTGGTAGTGAGACAAAGAAAGAGTGAGAAAGATAAAGCTAGAATTAACGTATCTTTCAGAGCTTGCCATCAATTAAATCTAGCTGGAAATAACTGAAGCTGTCAGCTGCTTTATACAGTACTGTGCAGAAGAGTTAGACCAACATTAGATTAGATATACCATTGCATTAGCGATGATACAATGATATTTCAGTTTCATCATTAGAGTACAACCAGAAAATACAGGAAATTTGTCAACAGTATAAAAAACTGAAATAAATCAGAAAAAAACAGCTTCTATAGGCTACAGTGTTATTTAGTGTGATCTCCCCTTACACTTAAGCAATAGCAGCATCTGGCAGCTTGGTGCCAAGCTGACCATGCTACAGTTCGAAATTGCTTAATCAGGAATCGACTTATTGTGGAACAGTATCAGCTGAGCAATAGCTTTTTCAGAAGCAGAAATATGTGAAAAGCTGAGATATGCTACAGTTCACAAAGATTGGAATGAAAATCAGTGAAAAACATGATTGCGGCATGATGGCTTGAAGCTTGAAATGTTAGAGGCCAATTGTCCACAATGTGCTGTATATGGTCTTTATGCCATTGCTTCATCATGGCCTAATAGTGTGATGGAGTTTCTGTTATATGATTAGAAGTAGCTACTTACAACAGCTCAGCAGTAAAACGTTTTGTTCCTTACTGAACTGAAGAATTTAACTTAATGAAACATTCTGGACCATATCTGCAATGGATCAGTTTGACACTAAATCGTCTCAGCTCAGTACTTAATTGAAGAGTATAGCATCATAAACTGCTTAACTGTACTGTATCATTGACAGAGAAAAAAATTATGTAAAATTACATTAAAAAAAATTAGGAAGTTTTATTTGTTATCTTGCTTTTAATCCCACTGACCTGCAACTCGAGAACTTTGACTCTGTGCCGGTGGTTGCGGAGCTCCTCCTGCAGTTCAGATATGGTCTCATGCAAGGCCAGTATCTGCTGCTTCCGCTCCTCATTCTCGTGGAGCCAGTAGGAGACCTCGTCTGTACAGCGGAACATGTCAGGGCACCGCTGGTCATCCAGCTGAGGCAGGGTGGCCACTAGTTTGCAGGTTCCATCCTCCATTACCTGATTACTGTAGTCTCCGCATTGAGACGTGCTCACCAGGCGGCTCTGCTCATCATTGCTGGCTCCAGCTCCCAGCACAATCAACACAAGTGTCAAGAAAGTCCTGAGTTCCATCTTCCTGATTCAGTGGAACTCTGACCCAGGGGGTGTGGATGGTTCAGATCACCACAAGGTCCATTTTAGATACAGTCTCAGTGGTGGTGGTGTAACATCCAGAAATCCTGAACACTTCTCTTCACAATGGAACTATAATCTACAATGTGGTCAGTGGTTTCATGATGCTAAAAAAAAAAAGAGTATAAACTAAATTAGATATTTATACAAATATTTAATTCATACATTCTTTGCAAGACACCCAGATAGAATTACACATTTTATTTAGTTAAGTAAAAAGTACTACTCATTTGATAAAGATTCTTATTTAAAGGTTAAGCATGAGTTATGTAAGTATTGGTCAATTAGACATTTAAAAGTGCATGCTACTGAATTTACTTAAAGTACAAATATAAAAGTATTTATGTGTAAAGTTTTTCTTTATCATTTTGGAAACAGGTTTTCTTTCATTGAGAGTAAAAGGTTCAGATCCAGGACACTAAGGGTACGTTCATCTCTGAGGGAGGGGAGGCCAGAGAGGGGCATCAGCTAGACTACAACAGTGACCACTGAGTCCTGAGTAATAGACTGGTTTCCCACCCAGGGTATGTCTTTGAATGCTAGCCATGTGCTTTTCCCTCTTTACATTCCATTCTTTCGGTGTG
Source organism: Parotocinclus spilosoma (assembly GCA_033117975.1). Classification (NCBI taxonomy): domain Eukaryota; kingdom Metazoa; phylum Chordata; class Actinopteri; order Siluriformes; family Loricariidae; genus Parotocinclus; species Parotocinclus spilosoma. The sequence goes on along the minus strand of JAVSBV010123495.1, from coordinate 16,652 downwards.
ATAACCGATTACTATTCCTTCTATTACTGTTCTGTTGATTAATCTTCCCACTAGGGTTAAGTATTGTTTGAATTTTACTGATTCTGATTCTGAACTTAAAAGTAATACATTTTAAATTAACTTTATTCTTGCCATGTAAGACTACTGTAAGTAAAAACAAAACAAAAATGGATTAATGTACTAAAGCAATGGTATAAAAACACCAAGCTTCACTCAATTACTACTAATTGATGTAATCTTGACTACTGAAATGACAAACCTGTAATTCGAAAGGAAATTAAACTTTTTATAGTTTTACTTACAATAGGTTTAACTTAAACCAAAAATTAAACCATATCACACATACAATAACCGAGCACACAGGGAGGCACACGTAGAATCCACGCACCATTGCCTACACATTGTGACAACATGACAGAGCCGCATCTACAGCAGCACCTCTCACTGTCTGACCCGAGGCCAACAAAACACAGCCAGGTAATTACTGACCTTAAGCCTAGAACATTAGAAAGCACTTCCCATATCCATCCATATCCATATCCTTTCTTACCATACTACAAAAGAATGAATTAGAGTGATGGAAGAAGCTCTTTGTGCCTTTGGGTGTCACTTTTATTAAAGAGAAATACACAGAGGTCCCTTCCTTTAGGGTGAGAGACATTTCTTTTATTTATACAATACATAGAGGCACAGCACTTCGCTTTGCAAATCGATAAAGCATGGGCCATCAGAGATAACATAGTTACAGTGTGTATCATGCTTAATACATTTATACCTATATAATTACATTTCCAATTTACAAAACTGACCACAGCATAAAAAGCACACTTGTTCTTCGCAGGTTCTCACCACCACCTAGAAGGTTCTAAAGAGTCATAAATACCGGAAATGTATAAATGGGTAATAATTACCTGCAAAAAGGTAAAAAGTCTTCAATCAAAATGAGAGCAGAATAAGTGAAAGCGCTATTTCCATCTTTCTCCCTGTAACTCTCTGGTATGTGGAGCAAAGCGTCCGAGTGTGGATCTTATCCCTGTAAATCCTCAGTAATAGGATTCTTAATTAAGGGTCAGCGACAAGAGACAAGACACCGAGCCCTGCACTGGATTACAGACCCAATGAGACTTCCTTTACATTGTGGACCAATTAACCAAATTCAATCACAAATAATGCAAAGGAAGAGAGACCTATTTGTTTTATAATATTACCATAAAACTATCTGCTCTAAAATCATTAGCTGGGCAAAATTAAGAAGCAAGAGAGTCAATGTATGGATATATATAATATTGTAATCAGTAATATATTGCTATAATTAGATCAGACAAAGCAGTGCTGCTGGAGTTTATAAACACTATTCACTAACTGTGCACTCTATAAGACAATTACCATATTGTTTCACCTTGTAGATGTAAAGTCAGAGACTGTAGCTCATCTGTAGTTGCACAGTTTGTGGTAGTCATCCTATAATCCTTCATCAGTGCTCACATGATGCTGCCTACAGATGCTGGTGGCTGGATATTTTTGGCTGGTGAACTACTTTCCGTCCAGCAACAACAATGTGGTGTTTAAAACTCCAGCAACAACACTAAATGGGGTGCCAATCCCAATCCATCATAGGGCAAACACACACACAGTCATATACTAAGAGCCACTTTTAGAGACACCATTTAACCTAACATGCATGCCTTTGGACTGTGGGAGGAAACCAGAGTACCTGGAGTAAATTCACGCAGACACACAGTGAGGACATGCACTCCACACAGAAAGAACCCTGGGATTGAATCCAGGACCTTCCTGCTATGAGACAGCGGTGCTACCCACCAAGCCACCATTTTTAAAAAGCTATTTATTTTATACGCTGTTAATCTCAGTTTGTTACTTGAAAATGTGAGGCGTCTCCTGTTATGGGTTGCATCCAAACTGGTTCCCTAATCACTATGCTCTACATTCTTTATACTATATACAGTACTATTTTTGTGTATTGTTTATTTGGATTTATTTAACATCTCTGTCAGCATCAGTGGCTATTTAGTGACTAACATGCAAACATAGGTTATTATTATTATTATTATTATACACAAGGTGTATATTATAACAAGGTTATTATTATTAATAAAGACAATAGTTTTCAGTTCAAGTCTGAGCAAATGAGCAATCAAGCACATAATCAGTAAGATAGGAACTTCTGCTCATAAACTCCTGACTCTGCTCGTGGATCTGCAATGTTGATTGACTATTGAGATGACCAACTGTTTATGGCTGCAACATTCAGGGACAGATTTTTATTTCCTTTTATAATTTAATCAAATGATAGAGACCTCTCTAGCAGTAAAGTAAATGGATGTTGATTGGCTGGTTGTATAACAGAAAATACATGTATATTTTAATTTACAGCATTTAACAGGCACCCATATCCAGATGGACTTACAAAAGTGCTTTGTATTCAGCCTAGTCGACCAAACCATATGCTAGTACAAATAAGTAATAGCCCAAGAACACAATCCAGCCAGAACCTGCTAGGATCTGGTGTTTTTGTTGTTTGTTTTATATCAGGACCATGACAAGATCTTGATAAGGGGACCCATCTACAGGAATGAAAAGCAGTTCAGTTTAGCTGTGGTTTAGCTTCAGATGATGAGCAGACATCCATGATGAGATTATTCTGGTGCCCCCCATGAAAAAAAACAAGAAACATAAAAACCCAAAAAACAAAATGTGCTTGTCTTGTATTGTGCTATTCCAATCTGTATAGATAATTATGGGTGATTGAATGACCTGCATTTGCTCTTTCTGGTCACCACAATCAGCAAGTCTGATCAATTTGTACACATTGATGAATGAACACTGGACAATAAAACATTTCAACAACGTCATTCACAGTTTTCCATTTCAGAGCCTGAACTCTGATGCTGCTCAGATCTCATAGCGTCGCAAAATAAATGAACCAAATCCCAATCTTTTCCTACAAGCTACCCCAACAGCTACCTGTTAATCCACTCTCCTCTGTTGTGATGACGTCTTTGATTAGTTTGTCGTAGGGTGTGAACATTTATTGAAGGTGGGGGTTACATCTGTTGCATTTTACCCGGTGGAGATGCAGCAGCATGCCATCCGCCTTATTATCTTGTGGCCTTGAGGAGCTGTGGTGTACCCGGGAGTATAAATAAGTGAGAGACCCTCATTCAGGAAAACACAGAAACACACAGAGCCAATCACACAACTGAGGAACCGCAGTATAAGAGAATCGTCTCACTAAAGCATCAGGCGTTTACAGACGTCACAGCCATAAAGGTAAGGATATTTTCAATATTTTCTAAGAAATTACGAGCCTGTTTTTGTCTATAACCGATATGTCAAAGCTATATTATATACAACCGATAGAATACATTACAGCCAACTTTAGTTATTATATTTCACATATAATCACATAATTTTTACCATAGTATTATACAATGTTTGTGTTTGTGATAAGAATACAAATCCATAGATTATGTTCACTTTGTCTTACATAACAACTGAACTCAAATAATACATTTAAGCTTACACTATGAAAGGGATATAAGTATTGGGTTGTACCTCATTTTAGAGGGAGTAAAATTTAGATTAAAAATATATCAACAACATAATTAAAGTATCATTTGATTTGCTTTATTTGCTTTATAAAAAGAAGAAAAATGATACAACAGTATAAACAGATTAATGATGGACTTAGTTGTTGGTTGTAAGATATTACATTCTTATAATATTCAACAAAATTTAAAAATAAAATCTAAAACATTTTTTACAGTAAATCATTTATCATAACTATAAGACATTTATAAAAACATTAATAATGTAATTTTGAAATAAGGTTAATAAGCAGTGAGCTAGTGTGACAGGCACACTAATCTTTATTCATTAATTTTAAATGTATTAACTTTAAAGTGCAAGTTTGTCATTTGTTGATTTATATATTTTTAAGTTAAAATGCAGCTATGTTTATTATAAATACATTCTTAGCACACATACAGTTATATAACTTTGCTACTTAATATAAACACAATTGTATGAGCATGTGGAAATATATGGTTAATAAACTCAAGAATAAGTGAAATTGTGAAAATTACAAAATTAGGAGACATTTTAAAATTATATATATAAGTAGGAGAGCTTCTGCCCTCTTATGTAGTCAAGAAAGAGAAAAGTCTTGATGCTTATCTTCCTTCTAAGTTCTAGGAAACACACACATGGATACAGTGTATGCATCCTTCTTAACACTACAACTAATTCCGATGCAAACATAGTTAGGAAGTTTACTTTTAGGAAATGGGCTGCTCACGTGGTTCACACTACTGTGGTTAGAACATAGTTTGACAGTTTTGGGAAATAGTCGTACTTCAGATCGTACCATCTCAGACTCGTACCATCTAAGTTCAGTCCCATGATCACTGTTTTACGAGAAACTCACTCGATAGGTGGTTTGCCATTGAGATCAGACATTCAATTTAGTTTACTTACTTTAGCTTACACAGTTTTAATGGTGTTTATATCAGAAGGGATTGGGGTGGCTATGATAAAAGTATACTGTCAGCACACTGTAAATGTTTTCAATTTAAGGAATATGCGTATTTGGTGATTAAGAAACTAAGCTTGGAGCTCTGTGTCACCTTATATTCATTACCAATGAATCAGTAACAGGTCCTATAAACACTAAGCGTAATGAAAATTATGAATAAGAATTCTACTGCCAAGAACAATCGTTTTTTTTTTATTTGTCTGATTTAGACTCACCTTGACACTAAATCATTGTTCTTGTTTTCTTTGCTCATAGATGCAGTGTGGTTCCTGGCTGATGACTGCTCTTCTTCTGTGTGTGTATGGATCAGCAGTGGATGGACAGTGCTGGGATATCACTGACTGTACAGACCTCAGCTCTCAGGAGAAAATTACAGTAAGGAAAAAATTATCATTATCAAACAGGATTTAAGTGAAAAGTTCAGTATAACTTTTCCTTTACTCAAAATAAGCCAGGTAACATTTATTCATTATAATACAGGCTGTTTTGAGCATTCAAACATAATGATGACACATAAATAGACATGGTTGTTACAGATTTTGGTGTGACCAAAAAAAACAAAAAAACAAAAGCACAAGAGAAATGCTTTTAATCAAGAATCTAAATGAGAAAGAAAGATAAATAAAATAATTGCTTGGATTGTAAAATTGTACCATTTTTTAAGTTGCTCTGGATAAAGGCTGAATCTGCTGAATGTAAATGTCATCTAAAACATGATATGAGCAAAAAGGTGCCTGGATATTTAGTATTTGTTTCAATCGCTCTCTTACAACTTTTTGCACACATAATAAAATACAACATACTTTATACTTTCTTACATACACAAAGGATCTCTCCTTAGTCTTGATACATTTGTGTGTTACTATTAAAGCTGGTGAAATGTTGTTTGTGGTAGAGTTAAATGTAAATTTGATTTATATAAATGTTCTCTTCAATTATAAACATTTTAAAAACTACACTGTTAGCAATAATTAGGATATATTTGATTATGGCAGATTTCATTTTGAAGTATCCCCTAATTTTGTGAGCAGTATACTTAATAAGACATTTTTAATCATGTAAAATAATGGCTACTCATTATATTTTTAAAAAGCAGCATAGAATTTTCAATAATGCTAACGTTTAGAATGAAAAGAAATATGCATACTATTGTGATTTAAAAACAATAATTTGATAAATAATGGAATCTAAAAACAAATGGAGATTTTATCATATTTAGTAGTTCCACTCTGCCATATAGACCAGCATTGTGTAAAGCTTGAGATATTGTTGCCACATACAAAGACCAACCTTGGCTTTATTGAAACCTCCTTAAACAATATCCACTGACTTGATCAATTTATGCAAGATATTAGTGGTGACACACTTTCCATTTCTTATTGGTGTTCTGGACATTACTCTGAGGGACAGTCAATGTTTCTAAAAGCTTTAAACATCCCCCCCCCAACATCTACCCACCTACCCTGCTAAATATACTATAAATAATAATATAATAAATATAATATAGTATCCTCATTTATGATACTGAATGTGATTATCTGAGCAAGGTTATCACAATGTATATAAACCAGGGTTTTCAGTATTTACCTTTTAATTATTATTATTATTTTTTTTTATTATGTCGTGTTATCTCACCTTAATATTAAGCAATATAACATCTAGGAAAACGTAGCAATTATTTGTATTTTCAATTAAATGATAAGATTCACATGGCCTGCTTTCCTTTTGTAGGAGTGTGTCTGGCAGTGCAGGTCAAAGCAGCTAGGCACCAACACAGGAGGAATGTTTCCAAATCAGGAGCAGAACAGTGAGGAAGATAAGGAGGAAAACTCCCTCAGCCAACTGCTCTCTGCTTTGGTTCCCTCTGATCCCAGTGATGTCGAGGTTGAAGGTTTGAGACCTCAGCGCAGCGAAGACAGGCCTTCATACTCAATGGAGCATTTCCGATGGGGCAAACCCATGGGTCGCAAACGCAGGCCTGTCAAAGTGCATGCATCTGGCTCCCTGGATGATGGCCATGAGGACCAGACTCTGGAGATGCCTTTCCTTCCACCCACCAAACGTCACCTGGACAGCTCCGAGGAGCAACGGGATGAGGACAAGAAGAGCACGAAGAGCAGCGAGAAGTACCGCATGACCCACTTTCGCTGGAACGTGCCCCCTGCAGTCAAACGCTATGGCGGCTTCATGAAGCCATGGCCCGAGCATTCCCATAAGTCCCTGCTTACACTGCTGCGTAATATCATTGTTAAAGATGGGCAATAAGCACCTTGCAGAGAACAATGATATTTGATGGACATTCGACACATCGTATAATAATGTGTCATAGCATTTCCCATGTCATAGCCTACTGTAGCTTCTCTGTTAGGCTAAAATATTCACATGGACTCTGAGCCTCAAGCCAGTTAACACTTAGCTTCCATCTTAGAGCACAAAATTAATAAAAATGGTTTCAAATGATGTGTTTGTCATTGTCCTTTCATCACTTGCTCTGGGTTTAACTTTACTTCTTACTTGTATTTCTGCACATGTTAGAAATCTGATAGATATTAGTTAAAGGAATGTTTGTTTACCCAAGTATTATGATTTCATGCTTCCTTTACATGTATGTACAAGATTGTAAATATATTTTAAAACATTCGCCATGCTGCATGCAATTAAGCACAAACAGTCAGTAATATCATTTCTGGGCTGTGATTATAACACAGACTGTCCAAAAAAATACGATATGGTTGTGCAAGTACCTATTACAGACTAACAAGGTCATTTTGAAAAGTAGAAATAAAGCACATGCTTACATTGCTCATACCTGCTAAACATAATTCAATCATAATCATAATAATAGTAAGTTAATTTTATGGAACGCCTTTCATAAACCCAAGGACACTTTACACTGCAGTTACCAACAAAGACACTAGGAAGAGTAGAGTGAAGTAAGGAACTGAGTTTTGAAGGATGTAAAAAAGGAAGTCGCGCAGTGATTATGAAAGAAAATTCCAAAGTTTGGGAGCAGCAACACAGAATGAGCCCATCAGAGGGCCCTTTTTCCCTCAATAGGACACTTAAGATTTTGTCTAAAACTACACTCTGGGCAAAAAAAAAGAAAATGGGCCAAAGTCAAAACTGCAAAATCATTGTTGTTCCATTCAAAGGTAATTTTTTTATAGAGAAAAATATTTTCTATCGTGTTCAAATCTGGACTCTGATCTTTTAAGACAAAAAGATGACTAAGAAGATATTTTGGATGATTTCTAACATAATTAATATATTTATCGTTGTGAACAAGAAGACTATGTTCACTACAGTGAGGTGCAAATGCTGACGGGTCTCAGGAGTGCATTTTCTTAGTTCTTGATCATTTTCTGAACAATGATAACGCACCCAGATAATGTCGGATTACGGCAAAACTAGTAATGCAATTCTGTCTCAGGCAGATTTGCAAATGATTACAGGTGTGGTCTGAGTTGGTACTGGGTTTTGCCACAAGAAAGTGTAAAAATGCTACCCTATAAAGAGACTCTCAGTAGATACTTTTGGGTAGTGTACAGTGGTGCTCGAAAGTTTAAGAACCCTTTAGCATTTTCTGTATAAATATGACCTAAAACATCAGATTTTCACACAAGTCCTAAAAGTAGATAAAGAGAACCCAGTTAAACAAATGTTTTATTTATTAAGGAATATGACCCAATATTACATATTTGTGAGCGGCAAAAATATGTGAACCTCTAGGATTAGCAGTTACTTTGAAGGTGAAATTAGAGTCAGGTCTTTTCAATTAATGGTATAACAATCAGGTGTGAGTAGGCAGCCTTTTTTATTTAAAGAACAGGGATCTATCAAAGTCTGCTCTTCACAGCATGTTTGTGGATGTGCATCATGGCACAAACAAAGGAGATTTTTTGAGGACCTCAGAAAAAAAGTTGTTGATGTTCATCAGACTGAAAAAGGTTACAAAACCATCTCTAATGAGTTTGGACTTCACCAATCCACAGTCAAGACAGATTGTGTACAATTGGAGGAAATTCAAGACCATTATTACCCTCCCCAGGAGTGATCAACCAACAAAGATCACTCCAAGAGCAAGGCGTGTAATAGTCGGTGAGGTCACAAAGGTCCCCCGGGTAACTTGTAAGCAACTGAAGTCCTCTCTCATATTGGCTAATGTTACTGTTCATGAGTCACCTGATGGTGGAGTATAGTGAACAACAATGGTATGCATGGCAGGGTTGCAAAGAGAAAGTCACTGCTCTCCAAAAAGAATATTGCTGCTTGTCTGCAGTTTGGTAAAGATCACATGGATGGATGAGTCCAAAATGGAACTTTTTGGTTTAAATGAAAAGCGTTATGTTTGGAGAAAGGAAAACACTGCATACCTGCATGAGAACTGTATACCATCTGTGAAACATGGTGGTGGTACTATCATGGTTTGGGACTGTTTTCCTGCATCTGGGCAAAGATTCTATTGATAGAACAATGACCTCTGATTTATATCAGAGAATTCTAAAAGAAAATCTCAGGACATCTGCCCACGAACTGAATCTCAAGAGAAGGTAGGTCATGCAGCAAAGATAACCACCCTAAGCACACTACTTGTTCTAACAAAGAATGGTTAAAGAAGAATAGATTTAATGTTTTGAAATGGCCAGGCCAAAGTCCTTACCTTATTCCCTTCGAATGTTGTGGAAGGACCTGAAGCAAGCAGTAATGTGAGGAAAGCCAGCAACGTCCCAGAGTTAAAGCTGGGTTATGGCGGAATGGGATAAAATTCCTCCAAGCCGGTGTGCAGGACTGATCAACGGTTACCAGAAACATTTAGTTGCAGTTTTTGCTGCGCAGAGGGTGATGGCAGGTCTCACCAGATATTGAAAGCAAAGGTTCACATATTTTTGCCACTCACAAATATGCAATAATGGATACTTTTTCTTAACAAATAAACCAAGTATAATCTATTTGTCACATTTGTTTAACTGTTTATTCATGTCTTTATTTACTTTTAGGACTTGTGTGAAAATCTCACACTACGTTTTAGGTCATTTTATAGAAAATTCTAATGGGTTCACAAACTTTCGAGCACCACTTTACCTCTTAGTGAGAGATTACTTCCTGCTAGTCATGCCTCTATGAAAACACAAAGACAGTTACCCAGTGGACAGACTCTCAGTTTTGTTGTCTACCATCCAGACACAGGTGGCACCTTCGCTACACACCTCTGTCTGTGTCCATGTGAACATACCTCCTTCCACCAACAGCCAGCCGCTGTTGTGTTGGTTTGCAGTTGTGTCATGACGGGACTGGAACCAGAGCATCAAAAAATCCAGTTTATGTTTAAGATCTGAGAACGGTCAGTTCAAGTATGGGGTCGTTGTGGTGAGTGCTTCAATATTTGCTGTGAAGCGACACAATTCTAAATGTCTGGTGTGATGATCTAAGGGGCCAAGCATGCCTCTAGTAGGTATACAAGGGACACAAACAAATCAGTGATATATGCAGCCTCTCATAGCAGGGCTTCCATTTTGCTGGCATTTTTCCAAAAGATAATGCTCACCTACACACCAAAGGTTTCACATTTCGGCCAGATTTATTGCCAAATACAGCATTTATGGGACTCTAGCTGGGATGCCAGCGTCAGAAACCTACAAGTGTGCAGGATCTACAGACCCAGCTGGAACATCTGTTGAAAAATCTGCCACAAGATCCCATAAGGAACCTGTATGCCTCAAATGCCAAACCGTATCTCCTGTATCTAGTCTAGAGACAGCCTAGGAGGGTACTGGAGCCTCTTTTCAATCGCACAGTTTTCCCCAATGAACTTCTCTATATTGTAATATTGTAATCACTTACATATATCATCATTATATTCACACACATGTCCTTCTCCACTGGATGTCATGCAAATTATAGCTTTTACAAACATAATCACTATTGATAACTGGACATGTTTTATTGATCACTCATATCACTGACAAAATAAAGTCAGCTGTATATGTACAAGCGCATTCATTACAAACGGACACTTGAATCTGCATCTTAACAATGGTACACAATATCAGTCAGTTCAGTAATATGGCTGGTCAAATTTCACTGCATAAAACTTTTTCCACAGGTAACATCTTGCACTTAAAGTGAAATTAAATGTAATAATTACATAACCCATGTTGTGTTTCTCTCAGGGGTTCAAAGCAAACAATACAAAATAAGGAATTAGGAATTCTATAAAGAACAGATGTGTGGATCTCCAAACATGTCAGCAGAGCAGTTTCACATAAGAGCACTCTGGGGGTAGTTCCAAGTTCAGTTTTTTATTGCCTTCTTAACAAGATGGGTGTCACTTTCAGGCACCAACAGGAACCATGTTCATTTGTATTGGTGTTGGACCCCCGTGACCAGGAAAAGCGATGTTAAAAACATAAAGGAAAAAAAAAAAAAATCAAGTGACATCTGATAATAAATGGTCTCTTTAGATGTCAATTGTATTTCAGAATTCTGCAGCTTTGCATCCTTAGCCAGGCGTACAGTATTAATCAAGATCCATCTATTTGTGATCATCTCAAACAGTTTAAGGCCGGTACACATTGAACGTTACATGAAAAAGCGACAATACAAAATATTTAAATGCAATTTTTGCCTCAAAACTATACACACACCAAACACCATGTATTTTTTTCACTGCCTGGTTCAAAAGGTCTTTTGCAGCAAAACAATGCTAAAGTTATATAATTGTAAACATCTTCAATGTTGACAAAAATGATTGATGCAAACAGGTTTCAAAGATGTGAGCATGCGTGGGAAGATAGTTTTAAAAAAGTAAACCAGTGCCAAATTAAAAAAAGTGTTGGAAGTTGCGAGAAAGTTAGTTTCTGGTGCTTGTCGGATTGAAGGAGAACATGGTTTACTCGGTCTCAGTCACAGGCAGGCTTTATCAATGAGTGTTACTGACTAGAAACAGTACAGTACCCCCTCTTTATGAAAAGAGTGAGCCATTTTAAACCCAGGATGTCTGATATTGAGTGTAAAAGCATTGATGATCTCGCCACAAAACAGCGAGCCATAACATTGGATGTTAAAATAAAAGTAAGAGACTTTGACTGGGGACCCACTTATGTTAATCACTTTTTGCCTGCTCATATGTACCATTAAGACATTTTCTCTTTAAAAAGCACTACACAGCCATGTGAATGGACATAAGAATGTTTAGGTTTTAATTATGTCATTAGGCTTTTAGATATCACTGTAATTTGCTCCTGTCACTGATGTTAAAAATATATAAACAAACACTTAAAGCATTAGGAACCTGTATTAAAAACAGCATGCTTTTATCTTGAGTCAATGACATTGTCAAGCTTCACTTGACCATCTTGGTTGTTGCTATGCCAACAACAGAAGCGATGGTGATTGGTCCGTGATTTTAAGCAGCCAGCAAAAGTTTACAAAAATGATACAGAGGGCAAACAAAATAACGTTGCATTTTTGCTGTCTGCAAAAGCACGTTTGGTGTGGAAGATACCGTCATTGTACACAAACTCAGTTTAATGAAATGCCATCCAAATAAATCACATGAAAAACCTTGCTTGGTGTGTAACAGCCTGTAACACTGGTGGTGGATGTTTTTTTTTTGTTTTTTTTTTAATATCACATAGAAGTCTGGAACAGTTCCCCAGATTACCACAGGAACTCAAGCTTTCTAGGTGTCATCAATCCTGATTTCATTTGCTCATAATTTGTAGTCATATTCCAAGATTTTTAGACATTCCATAATGACTGCAACTTATTTCATGAATGAATCTTACCACGTAAGATAATTTTGTCTGAAACCAATGTGTTAAACCAATAAAACTCAATTTACTGTGTAAAGAACTGGTTAGTATTATTTCTACAACTTTCTGCTCTGCCATCCTAAATATAAGTTCAAGGGGCATAAAAATTGAGCGGTTGTAATTTAATAATAATGGGGATTTGCTTAATTGTACACCAGCTTTGATGAAGAGCTTTGAGCTTTGATTTGACTCCTAACCTTAAGTCCAATTGTGAGCCAGGGCTTAATGTCCAACATCATTTATGTCATTTAGCATCACTGTCCAACCTTGCAGTTTCCTTTAAAACTGTCACCCTAGAGTTGCTCAATTTGGGATTGGCCTATGACAATATGTTGTAAAGCTGCTTTGAGACAATGCTCCAATGAAAAAAAAACAAATAATATGACTTGACTTGCTTCTTAGTGTTGTATTTTGGCAGAATTTTTAGTGGCTTCTAATTTGGGGGAGTATTACAAAGATAGATGAGCGCAGTCTGTAGTAGCAACAAAGAAGGGACAAAATTAATATTATGACCCATGCTTTTGGAGGTAATTTCTAGGTGTCCCACAAACGGCTGTAGAGTGGGACTGGGAAAATTTATCCGTCATAACGTAATTCCAGTAACCTTTAACTCTATGCTTTCATGCTTATCAGGTTTTTAGTAAAACTACTGCAATAAATAATATTTTAGGCTTAGCTTAACAGACATTTGTTGATCCTACATGTTGAGGGTTTTTTGTACATTTAGGTGTCACATGTCTTGCTAAAAAAGGAATAAGACCTGGATAAAACCAAACAAAACAGGCCACAATTAGAGAGAAGAACACGATTAGACAGCATTTACTATTACGTTTGGTTCAAACAGATCATCTGCAGTACTTCAGTTAAAATAGCTTAACAAACATGGCTTGCTTCAGAAGGTTCTGGCTTCATAGAGAACACGTATATAAAGACACAGACATCAACAAGAAATAACAACATTTACCAGACGACCACATACAGCGGTGGAACAACAGTTGGACAACAAGGTTTGAACGAAAAACACACTATCCACAATCCAATTCGGTGTTAATCTGGTTACAGCACTTCAGACCCGAAGGAGAAACACGGACACACAGACAATAAAAAATATCTTCATCTGTGTTCTATGGCAGACAAATTGTGCTAGGAGCACCAAACGTACTTCATACGACTATGCCTCATTTTTGTCATGCACTTAAGGCCTTGATGTGACTTGGACGACACATTTGGGACCGAGAATTGCCTGGTGATAATGTTTAATCTAACTGTGCATTTATGACTTGTGCCCTAGAGCTTGCAGCAGATGATCACGCGATCAGACCATCGCTCCTGATGGTGCTAATTCCATGCTGGTTAGATCTTAATGGATGCACCTGCTTGATCTGGAAATCTGGCTTGATGTTAGAAAACTCTACAAACAGATCAGTGCCATCTGAAACAGCTTTTCATTTCCAGTTTTTTGAATATAATAGTCAAGATCCTCCAGTAACTACATGTATTTGTAAAATACATTTACATACACATAAAAAACATATGCGGCTTCAAAACACTTGGAAGTTTGCAGGATGTCCACCTTTTAGCCCTGTGTGTTAGATATGCTTAAAGCATGTTAGCATAGCTCTGCACAGCTCCATAGTAAAAAGGTGCTCCATGCTTCTAGCAAACCCTCGGAAAATGGACAAGCTCCAAATGATTGCTAAATAAAATGTTGTCAGAATTAATAAAAATTAGGGGTGTAACGATACATTGTGACACGTTTGCATTGAAGAGTTGGATGTTTCGTGTTTCGGTTATGTTGCGTAATGCAATTTCTTTTTTTGAACACCAGAGGGTGCAATCATACGTCATATCTTCTGTTCTCAATGAGCTTGTTTTTTTACTTGACTTATTTAAATTTGGTGAAATTGTTACAATTTGTTGCGCCACCATTATTCTCAATAATGATGATCTTTCATTTTTAGGGGACTAAATATGTCTGATGATTTTTACATAAGAACGTTATAGAAAAATATATATAAATAATACAAGAAAGAACATCATTTGGGAATTACTATTCCTAAATAAAGGTGGCACGGTGGCTTGGTGGGTAGCACCGCTGACTTACAGCAAGAAGGTCCCGAGTTCAATCCCAGAGTGGAGCAGTCCTTTCTGTGTCTGAGTCTGCATGTCCTCCCTGTGTTTGCGTGGGTTTACTCCGGGTACACCGGTTTCCTCCCACAGTCCATAGTAACATGCATGTTAAGTTAATTGGTGTCACTAAACTTAGTGCGTTACTGTGTGGCTCCCAGTCTAGGGTTGTTACTGTCCTTGCCCAGAGTTGCCCCGTGAGGGAACCAGCTGGCCCGTGACCCTGTGTGGATTAAGCGGAAGTTAATGGATGGTTGGACAGACAAAGAAGGAATGTTTTCACTCAGCTATGATAGACTGGCGCCACAATAGAGCATTTTGTTTAAAACCTAGTTCTAGTAATGTATTTTAATTGCAGAGGGCTCAAGTTGTTTATTCTACAAGAAAATGTGCACTTTTTAAAAAAGGATTGTTTTTTATCAAAGGTAAAATTTTATCTTATCTGAGAAAATCAAAAAGTGACCTCAGTATCGTGAACAGAGTGCAGAGCGTATTGTTACACCCCTACTAAAAATATTACTGAACTCTACACTCTGGTGCCTATGGTATGGCACATTTAGGATAAAGCACAATCTTAGAGCTTTAGTTACAAGCTCACTAAACTCCAAACAAAATCTGGACAATGTTAACATGCAAAATAACATAAAAGGAACAAATGTAGCACCGGTAAGAACTAAAAAGGAAGGAACACTTACAAATTACTGTAAAAGCCATTTCTAAAAACATTAATACATTAAAATGAACTGGCTTAAAACTGCATTCGAAGACCACATCACATGCACTGCTAAGTTAAAGTACAATTCTGGCCATTGTCAGTACATGGGACACTCAAAATATGGCAAATAACACTTTTACTACAACACAAACCAGTAACAAGATAACTGTGCCTTTATCTTTAGTAGACTTTGTTGTTGTTAGTCACAGTGCAAAGTGGGGAGGCTCTGACATTCCTGTGGTGTTTAAGAGAAGATCAAAAGCATGGAGGAAAATTATCTGCTTACTTCAGAATGATTCAAATAAATACAACAAAAACTCATCAGTGCTGCCTTTTCTTACACACGCTGTGCTAATACACACACAGGTCAGGGAACTTCATCTCGTAGATAGGGACAGAGCGGCTCTGGGGCTGACCGTAGCTTGCTGTGATGGTACCAGATGGACTTGGAGGAGGCCTGCAAATACATGAAAGGTTTAAAAGATTTCAATTTAAAAGGTTTATTTGCTCGGTTTATGTTACCTCTATAATAAAGAATAGTATAGTTAACATAATATACCCAGACAAAAAAAAAAAAAAAAGTGTGACCTTATGTGTTTAAATTGTAATAACTTCAGGCTCCTGCAGACGGGGTTACACAAGGATAATATACAAGGGCTATAAATATCTGCGGATTGTGTGACGAGATTCATAGATTGAGATGAGGTGGTACAGTGCAGTAAATGTCTCAGATGTTAATGATCGCCATTAAGGACTGATTTCATTTGGGTGTGCCACTAGTATGATGGAAATAACTGAATTCGCAGGTACAGTCGATTCCGGTTAACGGAACCACATCCGGACACGATGGTTGTGGTCCTAATAACCGGCTGGTCCAATTAAACGAACATGCCCTATGTTACAAGACAGGATGTGCTATGTAACATATATTAAATGTTTATTAAACCTATATTGTGCGATTTACACGTATAGTAAACATACAAACAAGAACTACTGTTACTTAGGAACTTTGTTTATTGAAAAATAAATTTGCAAACAAGTTTTTTAAAAACAATCTACAACACAATTTATAGGTACTCAGCATGTGAAGCATAATACTGTAAAAAAACAAGTTCTTACTAAATTCCAGTCAACTTTTAAAGAACTTATCCAGGGTGATCTGACGCGTTTTTGCTGTGGCTAAGTGGCAACTTGTGGCTTTTTTTTTGTAGTAAATGGAAATGTTAGGCAAAGACCTGTAGGTGACAGTAAAGGGATGGGGAGAAACTCTGTAGTTTTCGGGTAGTGATGCCAGAGACTAAGAGTTTCTTCACGGATATTACATACTGTGACCGTTCTTTGGTCTGATTAAGCGGAATTTTGGTCCAAATAAGCAAATAAAATTACACGTATATAATAGGATTTGTTTTCGGTACTTTAGGATTTGGTCCGAATAAGCAGC
>JAVSBV010123476.1:0-18726 GCA_033117975.1 Parotocinclus spilosoma | reverse complement strand
AGATTAATTTAATACAATTTGGAATACGGCTGTAACGTAACAAAATGTGGACAAAGTGAAGCGCTGTGAATACTTTCCAGATGAACTGTATGAACCTAGCTATCTGACACTATGGAGAGACTAAAATGTAGTATATACTTGGGAAACTTAAGTATTTTGACTAATTAATATTAAAATTTGAACCCTAACCCTAACCCTGTTTTTATATATTTCTGGGAGAGTATTGGCTGATTGCAAAGTAGAAATTCGATTATCCCAAGTACATATATACTTGTTGATCAGAGTATTGACAAAATCCAATTTTCTGCAGTTATCTGATTATGTGCATGTAAACAATCAGTTACAAAAGCACAGGGTGTGCATACATGTGCACGTGCATGTATGCTCCCTGATTGGTAGCAACTCCAGAGAAGTGCTTTTAAGAGGTAATATGCAGATGTGTGCACTTGAGTCACTTCACTTTGACTCAATTGTGGCTCGAATCCCGAATTTGATGACTTGCAACTCATCAAAAGTCAAACAAGACTTTGACTTTACTTACTAACTTTACTTCAACTCTACCATCAATGACTTGGTCTTTACAACTCATTTTTTCAAGTGGTTGAATAATATTGAATTATGTAACCAAGCCTTCAAAATCATACAAAATACTTTCTTTGTTAACCTGCTTAGTTTGGCTGATCACACACTACAACACCACCATCTGCTGTGTTGAAAAGGATTTTGAGCAGTTAGGACTTGGGACTTGGCTCAGGATTTTCTTGTCAGTTTTAAACTGGGACTTGACTTGGGAATTTATTTTAAAAACTACTGATGGGGCAGCAACGTGTTAGAAGTGGTGACTGTTGCTACCTGCTATGTGAGCGCATGCGCAGACCGAACGGGCCAGCGAATCAGGATCAGGTAACAGGTAACAGAAACATGTATATCAGCTAGAGATAACATGGAGCGCAGAAGAGAGCAGCGTTTAATTCTTGGAAGGCTACACTACAAAAGTAGACTTTGTTCCACCACTGCTGACATATGGACAGTAATTAATAAAAGTTTTATGGGTGTAACAATTCACTGGATAAATTCCACTTTACAGCACAACAAGGCTACCCTTGCATATAAGAGAATTGGAGGCAGGCACACCTATGATGTATAGTAGTTGGAGTAGAGATTGAAGAAATCCTTTCATCATATGGAGTGCATGGAAAAGTTGTTTCCACTAACGGATAAATCAAATTTTGTATTCAGAGTATGTCTGCAATGTAATTTGGAGTCTGAATCTAAAAGTGAAAAAGAAGGTGATGATGACAAGGAACCAACTTTTACAGATGTCAAAGAAACTTTTTCAACCACATCTGGTGATGGACAGTCTCACCCCTCTCCACACTACAGATGTACATCGCATACAATTAACCTGATTTCAGCAAGTGATCTAAATTCCTGTACAGACACCAAGGCTGTATATAGGAGTAGCATTGCAAAATGCACCTGCTCTTGACTAAACCAAGTTGATCAACGTTATCTTCTGAACAGCTGAAGGAAGTCAGCCGCAGGAAGCTAATTGTACCCGCATTCACAAAATGGAATTCCCTGTACGAGGCCATTTCCAGAATCATCACAATTCCCCTAAATGAACTGACTCTCCAATGTGTAAAACTGGGAGTAAAGTGGCTTAATGACAGGGAATACCAATTCTCAGAGGACTGTACTGTGATCTGCACTGGGCATCTTACAAGGGGATAAGTGAACCTATGGGGCTGTACTACCAACACTTACAAGCCAGATGTGAGTGACACTTGCCATGAAAAATGACCTTTGCAGAATGACAAGCGGCCTTCGATATGTCATTGTAAAGGTAAGATTGTTATTTGATAATTGATTTGGGTGGATTTGTAGCATTTGTTATAACATTCATGGTGGGCAGATGTTACACTTTGTTTAGCAGTGTGCACAATTATATATAAAATAATAAAATATAATAAAAGATCAGTTATTAACCCCCTGTTCAATACCAGGAAT
Source organism: Parotocinclus spilosoma (assembly GCA_033117975.1). Classification (NCBI taxonomy): domain Eukaryota; kingdom Metazoa; phylum Chordata; class Actinopteri; order Siluriformes; family Loricariidae; genus Parotocinclus; species Parotocinclus spilosoma. The sequence continues at coordinate 16,716 of JAVSBV010123476.1, read as the reverse complement.
ATTGGTCATAATTAATCATGTATATAAATTATAACAGCAACAGAAGATTAAAATGAAGAGGTCAAAAAAGCCTCAATTAAAATAAAACCTCATACAATATTGATAGCGTGCGAGCGTTCGGGTCAATAAAGCCCACAAAATAATTTAAATAGCCATGTATGTATTTTTACAGTATGTATATATAGTGTGTAATAGTATGTATTGTTATTTATATCATATTGTATTTTACAGGCCATCAAGACTCGTTTTGATGCTGTACTGGATAGCCAAGAAGGACTTCTTGCAGCGGCCACTTGTCCCAAGTTCAAACTTTGATGGCTGAAGGATGAACATAGAAGAGAGCATGTGAAGGAGCTTCTGACAAGAGTGTCGTAAAGCTGCTCCTGCAACTGACAATGCTAATGTGTCCCAACTGCCAGCCAGCACACCTGAAATTGACTTTTTAGATTTTAAGAACCAGCCCACAGAACACTTTTCTGCAGAACAAGAAGTAACTGAATATTTAAGGTCGGGATATGAGATTCTGAATCCGTTCCCAAACCCAAAAAGATTTACATGAAATACAACACTCCAAATCCATTCAGTGGGATGGCTATTCAGTTTAGCTGGATTAATGCTTTTCCCAAAAAGGAACAGTCTGAAAAGCTTCTGCTGATGTTATATACACTTTGTTTCAAAATATGTTATTTTATGTGCTAAAAATAAATATATGTCACCAGAAGAAAGACTTGCATTTTTTAAAATTAAAATACAATGGTGGAATGCACTGAAAATAGGTTAAAATGTTTTAAAATATTCCTTAAGTCAGAGACTGTTGCATTTTATTTAATTTTTGCTTTATGCAATTTGTATCATCATAAGTTCAAAGACTAAAACTAACCTGAACTAAACTAATTTGAAAAAGAGATTTGATTCAGATATGCGCAAAGACCAGAATTAGGCCAAAGGGTCTAGTGTATTCAGGTTCTGCATCTTGTTTTTAAAAAGTAACAAAGTAAAGTAATTATTAAATTAAAAGAAACTGGTTTACTTTCTTTAATAAGCAATCAGTAATCAGTAACGAATTGCTCTTTCCAAGTAACTTGACCAACACTGTTGAAAAATTGAGATTTACTTGTTACTTGCTACCAGAGTTATACAAATCCCAGCCTGCACATTTCAGTGCATCATATTGTTATGACATGCTACACAATCGCTCTGTACTACTATACTTCAACGTCAGGTTTTCTTAAGTTTATAGCTTAGCCCCATGCCAACACAGTAGTGAACTATTACACCTGCAGATAGTGTTACAGCAACCTTAAACTTATAATCCAAACTGTATATGACAGTAGTGATTCATTTGTTGACAACTATGCACTTTAGATATTGTATTTTTTATGGTAATGATGTTACATATGCAAAACATATGCAAATGTCAGTATCTGAGATAAAGCACAATTCTGTGTGTTAGATTAACTTTCTGTATACCTGAGCTTTGAAACTGTGTAGCGGAAAACCATTTTAACAAATTTTCTCTCAAGCCCACCCTGACTTTTTTTTTTTTGTATTACTACATTTTTTCTTCTCAGTCACAACACAAGAAGCAAGAGGATAGAGAGACTAATGAAGGTTCACCATAGCACCGTGTCATTTACATAAATGATTATATTGCAATTTCATGCTTATTTGCATGGGCGTCTTTGGTTTTATATTGAAAGTCATATGTTATTCTGGTGGTACTGCCCTACCAATTTTGAGCGACCGTACGAGAAAGAGAGAAAAATTAGGGGGCTTCATTTCGCTCAAATATTGTCTGAGTCTTGTGGCCTATATTGTGAATTTCCATTTAGCCCGTTGCATAGATAGCAGAGCTTTGATGTTGCTTTTTACATGGATCAAATAGGTCTTTTTTCTTTTGGAACCCATCTGATACCACGCATACACTGTAATTTGCATGTCATTAATCAAATTAGCATTAGTGCAGGGAAATAGGTTATCCATTAGGTACTGAAAAAAATCTAACTAAGCACTTCATTATGTGGTTGCCTAAAATAAATTGCACATGCTAAGATTGTTAGATTGATGGCCTTTTAACTTGAAATTATACAAAAGCTAGTTTTTGTATGCTATTGTTTTAGGAGCCTATTATGCTTGGTGTGATGTTACTGGATTTTGGTGGGGGTACTTAACATGTATGCTGCTTCCCTACCTGCAGCAGAGATCCCAGGTTCGATTCCCTAGTTGGTCTGTGTGTATTTTGAATGTCGGTACTTTAAGTTCCTGTTACATTCCAAAGACAGGCATTAGTTAAATTGGTGTCTAAAAGAATCATTGTGTGCATATTCCTTGCAAATTTGAAAATTTATGAATGAGTGTTATATTGACAGTTAAACTACCCATCATAGGTACACATTGGAGGCATAGAATCACTGATACTAGCCCATCAAATGCTACACACAATTTTGCAGCCACCACACAGAATAGGCCCTATCACTAAATGTCATTGAGATTTTAGTGACCTGATGACTTGTGTTGGTATGGCCACTTTATCGTCACACCTACCTATGAACTATATAGTCGTTCAGAGCCAGTTGGCTGAATATTGCTTTTGAAATTGCATGACTGATCACTAATGTCACCAGTGGGTGCATTCTGCATGTAATGCCACTGCACCTGATGCACTCATACTAATGCAACACACTACAGTCCATCCATCCATCCACCCATTATCTTCCACTTAATCCACACGGAGTCACAGGCAAGGTGGTGCCTGCCCGGCAACTATAGGCACAAGGGCAGGAACAACCCTAGACGGGGTGCCAATATACACTACGGTGTCAACTTTATTGATAAATTGAAAATGGTCAACTTTTTTATTTGGAACAAAACCTAGGTTGATTTTGAACAATGTGCTTGAGCACTTGGCATTCCTGTACTGTGGCCCGCTACTTCACAGCTAAGTTGTTCTGACTCTTTTTCATTTTAAAATAAAGTGGCATTTTGAAGGTCACATGATAAAGAATGCCGGAGACCCGGTGAGGCGCCACAGTGGTACAGAGGTTAGAGTCAATGCGTCACAGTTCAGAGATCCCTGGTTCGTTCCTGACTACAGCCTTCGTCTGCATTGTCCACATGTCCTCCCCATCTCTACGAGGGATTTTTCCAGATATGCCGGTTTCCATCCACAGTCCAAAGACATGAGTTAGATTTTAGTTTCTCCATTGCCCTTAGTGTGTAAGTGTGTGTCCTATCTAGGGCTGTTGACTACAATTAAGTAAATGAGAAAATTAATGAATGCTGAAGATTACATGGAAGTATGCTTGATTTATGCACCAGTTAGCAGTGGGTGTTGCTGAACTGATTAGGAATTAACTAATTAGTACGGGTGTTGCCATACTTGTGGCCAAGTCGTGCATATTATTTGGTGTGTGTATGTGGTGCAGAAAGAAAGGGCATCAGCATAATTAGCTTTGAATATGTAAAGTATTGTTTGTTTGTAGTCATGCATCTTAATTAAAATGTGTTGCGTGTAGGCTTGCATCTCCACATGGTCATTAACCTGTTTTCCAGCATGCATCACTGTAACCTCGGCTCAACGGTCCATATAATTGTGCTGGCAAAGATTGTGTAATGGCAATGGCACAAAATGTGTGTATGCATGTTGTAATTGTGTGTGCATGTGTGTGTGTTTCTTTGTTGGCAGTTGTCGTGCCTTTGAAGAATTGTACCGAAGGCCACAGAGATTAAATGGTGGCCTGTGCATTTTCATTATTTATCTGATGCTCTGCATTTTGTTGTCAAATCACAGCTGAAAAAGACACATTGACATCAAAGGCATAATGTGGGCCAGGGGCAGGTGGGTGAACCTCCATCATGAACAGATGTTGCATTTATGTATTTCATTATCAGCCTTGGATTCTCAACGAGGTTGCTTTCCCCATCTTCTCATTGTGATATTACAGTATTTACGTTCTGCTGAAATGTGCCATCTTAGGGCATACACTTTCGTCTCCTGCAGTGCTGCCTCATTCCACAGTATATTTGTGTAAAGTGAACACAAATGTTTCACTCTCTGAAAAGAAAAGCAGTGCCATATTGGGCCTTATCCAAACACTAAGCATTATTTGGGCAAAGACATTGTGTGATTAACCCAAGGGAATTAACTGAAATTCTGCATTAGTTATAAAATAAAAAAATTGTCATAATGGGCAAAATTGTCATAAATGGGCAAGCCTCTTCTGAGACGACTACTAATGCAAATAATTGAATACATTGATGGATTATTCATAGACCAGGCTGAAAAAGCTACCGGGCTGTACAAAAGACGTTTGCCACCCTTACAATTGATTATAATTAATTCTCAATCACTATATTTGGATATATATTTAGATCAGGATATTCCAGAGTTCTTCTTTATATCTAAGATGTCTAATATTTTTTTTCTGTGTTCCATACATAATATTCAGGTCTGGACTATGTGCCTTTTTTTAATAACTGCATACAAATTTCCTGTGTTTTGTAGTCTATGTTTTGCAGTCTATAAAAGCGACTGGTGAAATACGTATATTTAGTCATTACATTATTGTTAAAATAATGTTATATCTAATTGAAGGTGGAATAACACTTTTACATGTCACTCAGAAATCTTAACTGGTACAACCTATTTAAGCAACTTTAACATATCCTGTAATAGTAGATCAACCATACACACCCTTGCTTTCTTGCACTTATTAAGTATCTACTTAATTAATCTTAAGAGCTCATTAATTATTGCTCAGTGGGCATCCACAACTAACAGCAGTGGAGATGACAGCAGGTTTACAGGCCTTTTACCACTATTCCACTCTTCTTTCTTGCCTCAAACATCCTGACCAAGAGTGCTTTATGGTTATGAATTGGTTATTACTGACGTCCCTGCATTTCATCGCAGAGTATTAATATCTGTCATGCTTGCACTCCCCCAACTCCCCACTTCATTTATTCTACTAGCCTTTGGATTTAATTACATCTCCAGTCTTCCTTCAGCAAGCTTCCACCACTTATTCGATAGAACAATGAAGAATTCATTTACACCTGTTCTCAAATAGATTTTTGCCAAAGAAAAATATCATTACATGTGATTATTAGTGGCAGGCGGTTATTACGTCGACATTTGTAGCATACAATTACTGAGTGTAGCCTGTCTGTTTCCATTCACAGTTTGAATGGGAAAACTCACTCTCATCACCCAGTGGAATGGTCTTCCATAAGCTGTTTGGATGGTGGAGTTTTCTCAGTATAGCAGTGACACTGATCTAATAAAGGCATAAACATATACAAAACCCAGCATTTTGGCACTTTAGTTTTTAAACCCAATGTTTTCCACATTTTGTTGTAAACTGAAATGACCCATTCAGAAATGCACAGCAGTGCTGCTGAAGTTGTAAACCACCAAGGCCATTGCTGGGCTGAAAACCAATAATGGTCAGCCACCAGGATAATGTGAGCATCGATAAAGGATTAGAGGATGACTAACAGACACTGTTGCAGCAACTAATGTCGCTGACTTTACATCACCAAGGTGGAGCAGTAAAGTGAACAGTGAGTAAGTAGTGTTTTAAAGCTTCAGCAGCACTGCTGTGTCTGATTCAATCATACCAGGTCAACACATACTACACACCTCAACCGCATCAGTGTCACTGCAGTGCTGAGAATGATCCACCACCTAGTATCTAATCTGAGCTGGTCCTGTGGGGGTATTGACCATTAGAGAACTGAACAAAGCCAGGTAGATAGACAAATGAACTACAATTAGTAATTGTGGAACTACAGTGACCTAAAACTAAAACCTAAACAAGGAATAATCAAAATATAAAAAGGAATATAAAATGTTTAATACTTTTGCCACAGTACTGTACACCATACACCCAACCATGTGTGGGCACCCAGCAATTACGTCCAGAAAAATAGGTAGAAGTTTAGTGTCTCACCTTTACAGAAGCTTTTACTCTTCTATGAATGTTTCCCACTATATTTTGGAACCTATATTTGAGGCTGAGCACTGTTTTTCACCATAATTGATCATTGATATTTCAATTCATCTCAAAGTTGTCAAGTACTCAAGTTCTCCATTAAAGTTGGTAAACCATTTCATTATTGATTTTGTTTTAGGAGGGCAGAAGACAAAATTGATTAACTAACGTGCTGGTAAGGAGGACATCTACGAATGTGACATATTGTGAGTCACAGAGATATTCAGAACAACCAATTCTACTGCCTCTTTTTAGTTATGAAAATTGCTTCGGACTGCTTCTATATGCTTCAGAAACTGACTTGTTAGTAGCATGAGTGGCTGAATTAACAGATTACTAATTACAAGGGGTGTCTACATGCTATTACACATTATATGTTAATTGAGGATATGGAATATCTGGTCCAATACAGTAGCTCACAAATGCAGGGTATTGGGCTGGCCGTATCAGGCATCACATGCAGACACAATCGGCTGTATTTGAGGAAGAGGAGCCTGGCCAGGGGATCATCATTTTGGTGCTGCAACAGCTATCCCTACCCAGCCCTGCAATGGACTGGCATTCAGTCCAGGACATGCTTACATTTTGCATCCTTTGCTGTCTGCATGGTTAATTTGAGCCAGACAGGGAAATGTTAAAAGTTGTTTTAGCTCAGTGGATAACTACAGTGTCTGAGTGTATTTAAATCCTGGGATAGCAGAAAAAAGGCTAGGGATGCAAAGGGGCTGGTGCTATTAGTGCTTGTCCCATGCCTAGATCATTTTGAAAGGGTTGTGTCAAACCAGTGCCATATCCAGTATAAAGATCAGGATGGTCTATAGGAACCGTTGAATTAGAAGCATCTATTTTACTCTGGTAATGTATAGAGACAATATTGACATCTCTTGTATGATGAACCCATTCACATTTGAACATTCATGATATCAGCTTTCTTATTTTTCTTACATCGTGCATAATTTGTTTTCTGAAGTATGTTAAATGAGAACCAAAGGGTGAGGAATGAAAACCCAGCAGGGAAAAGCATTGGAGATGCAGGTCCAAAGTAATTCTTACTCACAGTGGAAAGCAGATCCACGAGAAACTGTGCCAATTTATTTCCCCTGAAATCATTATCATATCCTAATAGATGTAGTGAGTTCAGTAGACTAACATGATGCAGCTCAGACACTGATAGTGAATCAGCCACCATTACCACCTGCTTATTATGTAAAAAGAGAGAAGGTAGTCAACAGGAAATCTGCGTTCAAAAATTGGATTAACCTCATCTGTTCCTAATGTGGACCGTTGATATACTAGACAAATAATACAGACGATTCTGAGTTGTAATGAATGGAGACAATATTGAAAAGTAGTACAGTATAATTGTTTCCAATTAGTATGCTATTGGGAATCCTACCGAGATTTAAATTGCTTTGAGTTTCATGCAGAGACCTCGAGTGAAATCCTCTCTCACCTTCATCTTTGTCCCCTTCTGTGTATTCAAGGATGTAAGAAAGATAATGGTTAAGAAGTTTTAGCTCTGCGACTTTTTATTTGCTGAGCTATAATGCTTTGCTGGCCTATCTCAAGAGCCCAGGGGATTTAGCTTGGTTGAAAAAAATGTAATATTTTTTCAAATAGAAACCACTGGACAACCTTTGTGTGTCTGGTCTATGGAAGATGATTCAATGCTGACCCTTGAGTCCAGAGGTAAATGCTTTTGATTTAGAGCACAGTTTCTCATGGTGCTCCCTTACACAGACAAGCAGTTGGAAGTGAAAATTGAGGTAGTGAGTCGGCATAAACTGGCTTTCCTTATAAAAATGAGCTCTGTGACCCATCATCAAGCTAATGTTACATTTCCGTTCATACTTTGCCATTATATTCATATCCAGTAAAAGATTGTAAAGTGCAGTTTCTTTTTGCCTCATAGATAATGTGATGGTGAATACATACTTGGAGTCCCAAGAATAATTTTAAGCTCTACTGCCTGGAAGCTTAACCCTATTTAAGCTTTTGGACTCTTTCAGAGTAAATTATCCCTCTGCAATCTTCACAGAGCTCATTATGAACTTAAAGTAACTTGGGGCATGTTGTCTTAATCCATTTTGGTCGAGCTGTAGTGTTTTTTTTTTTTTTTCAGATGATGTCACTACAAGTTATAAGGCACCATACATATTTTATTGTAAGTTCTAGCTTAAAGGTTCATCTAAAGGTTTGTTTGGTGTAGATAGGTGATGTAAATCTGTAATTTGTAAATATATAATCATTTTTAAATCAAATAAAATTTAGATTTCATTTCCAGCATTTAACACCCTTATCTAGAGGGACTTGCAACTGATACAGTTTTTACAATCCAAGCAATTGCGGGTTAAGGGTCTTGCTCAAGGACCCAACCATGGCAGCTTGGCAGAGGTGGAATTTGAACCCTGGACCTTCTGGTCCAGAGTCCAGTTCCTTAACCACTAGGCTACCACAGTCAATGTTACGTAATGTTAGGTAAATATTAGGTATACTGGCACAGGATGTATACCTCTTTAAGAAATCTGCCACATGAACGGCTTTGGATCTTTTTTTAAAACCTGTATTTTGGAGTCCATTGAGTTATCATAAATATTGTGTATATACACCTTGCTAGTTGGATTGGATTGTTGGATTGTATATACACCTTGCTAGTTGGATTCCCTTTAATTACTTTCTTTAAATTAAGACTCTAGTTTTAACTTAATGTAGTACTTACTTAAATGCTAGTTCTGTAGTGTAACGTGCTATTGCCACTCACAGATGTATATAATATTGGAGAATTTTTCCCTATAAATAAACCGTGTAGTATTTTTGCACCATTTGTTTAACTGTGTTCAGACACAAACAATTTCTGAAAGTTCTAAAGGTTTTACAAATTTTCAAACACTGAAGTGCATCTATATTTATAATGAATAATTAACATAATTAAAAATAAACAATCTATAATAAAGAAATAATTTGGAATTTAAGAATGGCTGAATAATTGTAGGCTTGACATAACTCATAAACTGTGTTTTATAACCTAACTTTTTATTTATATTCTTAGTACTTTGTAGATTTTAGTTGTTCTGTTTTTGTTATCATGTTTCCTCTTTATTCCATTCAGGGTCATGGCTGGCTGGGGCCCATCCAGTAGCACAAGAACTAAGATGGGCACCAACCATGTACCATTCCATTGCATGTTCTTTTACACTTTTCCTCCAATTATTATTAATATTTTTATTATTATTATTATTATGATCACATAATTTTTTATAATTATAATTTAGTTTAGATAATATTTAGTTATTTATTTTCTCACCCTATTAAAGATCTATGCTATTTAAAGCATATCCTCATTTTACCCATTCAGTAATGTGGCATGAAGACATTTATTCTTCTTGTTCCAGATTTTTACTGGATCAATTATGTAAGAAAAAACATACAAAGTCTGACTTAACATTAACACCAATAAGCATCAAGTGTTGCTGCTCATGAGTTCTCCTTAGAACTCACTTTGTTAAAGAGTTCTATTAGGAGCTCTTGCAATCTCTGCACAGTGAATGACATAATTATGCTGTTGTGCTAATGATAACATCACAATAAAGGCTTGATTAATTTAGCCCTGCTACCTTTTCAGCAATTGGCTGATATGAAAGATTAAGGCTTTCAGGCTTGTGTGCATTTCAGTTGATAAGGAAGAAAAAGTGTAACAGTGGCAGATAATCAAAGCTTGTTTTCTGACTGTCTATTGAGGAAGTGATGGAGCAATCAAAGGCCTTCAGAAGTGATCATGATTTTGTCAGTTAACTTCAAGCATGCAGTATTAGTACATGTTATCTCTGCTACAGTGTTTCTCCTCTATTATATGCATGTACATTTGTTGTATCAATACTTGTCACTTAGTGCATTGATTTTATCTTATGTTGTTTAATGTATGCATTTGTATTAACAGAACGCTTTAGGCCTTATCATGTTTGTGTCATGCCTGAGAGAGAACAAATATATGTTGAGAGCAAAGTGATATATTGTGGGGGTCAGTTGACTCTCAGTTGGGGGCTGTGCTATGAGCAGATGCATAGTGCCACTCTTGCTCTAGTGTGGACATATGGGCCTATTCTGGAGAAACACATAGCCCGAGTGAGAGAGACATGGGCTGGTCACTACCCCCTGTCTCTCTTGCCTGGGCAGAAAGCCAAAATCGCTGAGGCTAGAAGGTCCTGGGGCATGGCCTGGACCTGTCAACATGGCAGATTAAGGGTTTCCTCTTTTCTTCAGCCATGATTACATTTACATCCCAGTGGCTGCTGAGTTCACCTGCAGTCTAGGAATGTCCTCCACTCAGTAAGGGTTTCAACACTTAACAAAATGTAAACAGACTTCAGCGGTCCTGGTGTCATACATTTGATGTTCCAGCATTTAGAGTTGTATACAGATTGAACCTGATGACTCCATGAGGGGAGAAAAATTCTACCTTACATGTAGGTGAATTACATCTGCTGGTCTAACACACTCAGTGCAGCATTTTAAAAACTAAGGCTATAGTTGCTAAAGTTATTAATTATGTAGACTCACTGATCAGTTTTTTTTTTAAAGTATACCTCACCAACACACTTATTTCTACATTGTCGTTTCTATCAGTTCGAGTTACCAAATAGATGCATTTTGTAGTTCTTCAACACCAGACTGTAGTCCATATTTTACTGGTGGTGCTATTTGGCTTGTGGATCATTCTCAGCACTGCAGTGACACTGTGCTGGTGGTGGTGTTAGTGTGCTTTCTTATTATTAGATCAGATACAGCAGTGCTTCTGGAGCTTGGAAACACTGTGTTCACTCACTGTGTACACTATTAGACACATCTACCATGTTGCTCCTCCTCGTAGATGTGAAGTCAGAGACAAGAGCTCATCATGTAGTTTGTGTTAGTCATCTTCTAATCCTTCAGCACTGCTTACAGAATGCCGGTGGCTGAACAATATTTTTGGTATTTTTTGACATCTTTCAGACCATCAGTGACACTCAGGTGTTTGAAAACTCAGGCAGCATTCCTGTTTCTGATCCACTCATACCAGTACAACACACACCTCCACCACATCAATGTCACTGTAGAGATGATAATGCTAAAGGGGACTTAGTGTGTGTGTAATTATATAGCTTAACGTTATTATGTGCTGATATGTGCCAAACTTAAACACTAAAATGTTTAGTCATGCTCTGGGATTTATACCAAAAATGTATTTATATAAACAGTTTATAATTATAATTGTAAATTAATACACTTAAAAAATACATGATGTGGCCAAAGATTTGTTGACACCACTTTGAGTTACTGATCTCTCTTATTTTAGCCACACTCACTGCTAGCAAGCATGGAGCCATGGAATCTTCATAAACAAACAATGGCATACAGAACAACATAGTCACTCTAAATACAACATACTCATATGTTTGGTTTTCAAACCAATAAAAACAGTTGTTTAACTCTTTGATTTCCTTTATTCATACATTTTGTAAAGATGGAAAAAGCTAAACACACAATTTGGCAAACGTTTGGGCAGATAAGCTGAGGATCCACTAGTGTTATTTTATTAAGAAAATAAAACACAGTTTGCCATCATGACATTTCTGTCTCAGAAACTGCTAACATAATTGGAACTGCTAACTGTTTAATAATGGGAAACAATTATTATCCACATTATTTTATTATCTAATTTAAGACACAAATGTTCCATGTGGGCCATGTGCTCCAATGTGCATCAGTACCTTTAAAAAATGTAAGAATAAAACATCTCTGGATCATGGCTGCTTCCAAATGGAATGAAGCTGCTTCGTGCATGTAGCTGTGAGGTTCTGCTCCTGCGTTGGCTGGCTTTGAGCATGCTCTCATCTCACTTACAACACGCTCTGTTATTTCATCTCCTGCAGATACTGGGCTTATTCCGCCACAGCCAGTCAGCAGCCAGAAATCCCCCTTCACTTAAATAAGTATGGCAGATTCCCCTTCTCCTCGCCTTTGCTCCTACTGTCAGTGGGTTGCTGTGTTTTTCTCCCCCCGCACATGGTCTTCAGCGGAATTGGAAATAATAACTTGAGTGAAAGGCTGCATCTGGAGTGCTCTCTGTATAAGAGACTAAGCTAGTGAAAATGGAGAAGACCTCCAATCCCTCTCTCCCCAATAAGCGACAGAAAGAGAAATACAGGGAATATAAATTGACAAGGTCGGCCCTTATTGCTCTATTTTTGGAATTAGAATATATTTTGTTTCTCTGGAATATATGGCAGTTCTTAGTTTGTACCGAGCTAGAAGCATAATGGGTAAACAACAACACTGGATTAGTTACAGGACAGAGCTATTATAAAATAGTAATGGAATAAGTTAAAGATGTAAATTCACTATCCTCTATATTAGATACGACTTTTGCTCTTTAATGCAACTCAATGCATTTATGTATTTAGGCATCCAAGCTGAACTGCTGAAGTCAAAACAGATCACTGAGTTCCAAGAAATTGTTCTTTCTGGGGAAGAAAGGTGATTTTAATTGACTTCCATTTGAAATGGTTGTTGGTGCTAAACGGACTGGTCTGAGTTTTTCAGAAACTCAGAGAGTTTATAAAGACTGGTAAGAAAAGGAAATATACAGTGAGCCACAGGTATCTGGCTGGAAATGCCACAGAAATTGATGACACCCATGTTGTTGGTGTCAAAGGTAATAGGAGAATGGCTAGACAGGTTTGAGCGCACAGAAGGGCAACAGTAACTCGAATAACTACTCATTACAAGTGAGAAATTTAGAAGTGCATCAAACCTTAAAGCAGATGGGCTATAGCTACAGAAGACCACATTAGATGACACTCCTCTCAGCTAAGAACAGGTGACAACAATTTGCATTGGTTGTATATAAACTGACCATAAATTATTTCACAGTTCTACTATGGATTTGAATGGTAATTTGACCCCTTTATGGTTTTACTGTAATTTCACAGTACATTTTTTCCTGGGATGGTATAATGATATGCTGGATTTTTTTTTTGGCACATTCAAGGTCTCTTAAAACCAAATGTGCATCGTTGAAATGTTTTCAGCACCTTGATGAATCTATGCCACAAAGAATTAATGTCATTCTGGGCTGGGGTCAAACCCGGTACAAGCAAGGGGAGCTTAATAAAGTGGCCAGTGAGTCTATATTGTAACACAAAATCCGATACACATTTAGAATACCGCAAATTTGTTCCACATACAATAATAACCGGTCATTTTTAAATTACTGAAACCTATAGATATGTTTTATGCTAATTTTTCCGTCCGCCTCTCTTTTCATGGCTTGCTCCCTCGCTTTTATGGACGCCATTTCTGTTGACCTCCTTGCTCCCTTAACAAGACATTTTATGGGCCTGCTAGTTATTAAATGCACATAATTACTTCTAAGCAGGGCATTTGAGATGGCACAAGGACAATGTCGTGGAAAAGGGGGGGGGAATTACAAAGGAGGAATTGCAAGAATTAAAAAGTGAACTGAAAACCGAAAACAGCTTAACGTCTGGAAGGCAAACAAATGAGAAAGACTCAGAAAAAAACAGATCATACGTTTCCTTTCCATACCTCTAACTGTGCAGTCTGTGGTAATTTGTTCCACCTTTGTTGCTTTTTGAAGGCCGTTTTTCCTCTGTTTTGACACATGCCTCCTGTCTTTTTCATCATCTGTGCAAGTCTACACTCTGTATTACAGCCGGCGCTATAAAATTTTGATGAACGGCTCTCTGTCTGAACAGGATGGCAGCCGGCTGCTATGATGGCGAAAAAATGCATTTCAATGCGACTTTAAGGTTTGGATTGACCCCATACGTCAGGCAATCTGCTATGATGTTGTTTCATTTTCTCTTCAAACTACCAGAGATGCTATAAATCTCAAGATATACGAACTGGAAGCTGATCCAGCTGTGTTCCGACTTGCTGATTGATAGAAACGCTTTCAAAGCATTGACCGAGCCGTTGCTTGAGTTCGCTAATTTATTTTATTTATTTATTATTATTTTGTATCTTTTTGCTTTGTGTTTAGTAGTTGAATAATGGCTCGGTGTCTTCGGGTGCGTAGTCCTCTTGGAAGCTCTGAGCTGTTGCAGTGCAGCTGTTGCTTTTCTAATGGAGACATCTTGTGGTCGCCTTGGCGTGTTACAATTGTATGCCTTCCGTCTCACTTTTACTGCTGCATTGTTTTTATTATTAATATGCTTTTTCCTCTTTTCCCTTTAGATTGTCCCTAATGAAATGCCACTATATTTATAAGTGTTTACAAACTGATTAACTGGATCAATGTATTTAGCATGCAGTGTTTGTAATGTTGGTGCCTCACAGCTACTGTTCTGAGTTCAATCCTATCTTTATTTTAGGTGCTGTGGTTAGCTCCTTTCATAGTGTTTAATATATTTAAACATAACTTTTATCATCTTTGTGTGATATTTTATATTTATATTTATTAAGTACTATATTACAGGGACACTGCTTTATGTAACTGGTAAACTAGTGCCAGACTAGATAACAAAGATGAAATATTTACCTTATTATGGCTATTTTCCTGCCACATATGATGGATAGCACTGAACCACAGTACTGCCTTTATCTTGAAAATGAATGTTCCCTGAAGCTGCAAGGTGAAGGGGCCTTGTTCATTATCGATGGCTAATTAATACTCATTAATTCATAGTGGCATACTGTCTTCTCTAGATGAACAGGTGCTCAAAAAGGTTCATCAGAGCAAGTTAAATAAAACAGATTACCTTCCTCACATCATTATCTTTCCGGTAGCTCCACTATTATGATATGCTTACAAGCTTGCATCAGTTCATGCATAACATAGTCATAATGTTATTTGTGGGAAAGCTGTGAAAGGATTTCCACCGTAATGGATTTTGTGCTTTAGGCAAATGTAATTTAGAACAGAATAGTCTTAATATACTGTATTTTAGAAAGGTTCCCCTTCTTTGTAGCCCATGTGTTACCAGCAGATGGCATCATAAGCCCATACCAGCCCAAATGCAAGTGAATTTTATACACAGGCAGAACAATTGCCATGCGCATCATTTCTTTACGGTACTGCTGACTTGCAGACTAATATTCACAGCAGTGCTTTATAATCTTTAAACTGAACTTAGACTTGTGCTTGGTTTAGTAAATATGGGGATTTCAGAGCATGATTAGTGGATCCTAGTGGGCCATATCTGAAATTAATAGAGAAGAAGTGTGAATGTATTAATAAGCATTAAACATTATTGTGTATCTATTAATACAGCAAAACGTTACAATCCTCAGGGGGTCCAAGCACTGATTAAGCCCTAACAGGCTTAATTTTCTAGCTACAGCAAGCTGGTTGATTTACTAAAAGGCAAAGTTTTCTGAGTGTTTATTAATGAAGTCAAAGTAAATGGTAATAAAGTGTTTGAAAATAGAAACCAGGGTTTTTTTGCTTCTCAGCTTAAAAAGTTGTTTTTGGACATTTATTGTCTGTCTCTTCATGTAGTTATACAATTAAGCTTTCATGGAGTACAATTTAGTAGTTAATTAATATCAATAACCATTACAAAATCTATCCATTTCTGACTAGAAGACTTAGACTACATTTGCAGGTTTTTTAACACAGCTATTTTTTATTGTAAAAACAAATCGACATTTGTTCAAGCTGACAAAAACAGCCACATATGGATGCGAAAACAGAAAAATTACTTTATGACTCAAAGAGACCCTTAATGTATCATTTGAAGGCAGAACTAGACATCATATGTCCACAGCCAGCTATGAGGTCCCTGAGATATTAACAATGGGAGTTTGTTTAAAGCTAAAAAATCGAATTTGAAGTTACAACTGAATTTAAAAATGTGTTTGAGTACCTGTCCTCGCATATGATCCTGTGCATCATGTAGTTCCTACTTATTTAGTGTGTGTTGTGTGTAAGAGTTGTGAGGGAAATCATGAGTGCAGCTCCATGCACCACCAGCTCTTCAATTGCAAAAAAACAAAATCTGATTATGTAGGTGTCAGTGTCAATAGTATTCCACTTATAAAACACTTCCAAAGCCAAGTTTGTAAATGCATACCTTAGGTCAGTTGTCATGCTTTATACCCTAGACCAATACATTTTGATGCTCTACACATACCATACCTGTAAACTTAATTATATTAGGCTTAAAATCAAGTTTAAATTGTATAATCTACAATTGCAAGATGAAATTAGCTTCTTCTAAATTACTACAGGTGTCTTTCTATATACCAAACTATGCAAAAACATTGTTCATTCACTGTCCACTTTATTAGCGAAAGTCACCCAATCGCTCCACCATGTAGATCTAAAGACAGAGGCAGTAGTTTGTCTGTTATTGCACAGTTTGTGTTTATCATATCTATCATCATATATATCCTCTTGGTGTATGATTATGTGCGAGAATGTGTGCGTGTACCCTACGATGGATTGGCATCCCGTCTAGGGTTGTTCCTGCCCTTGCGCTCAGAGCTGTCAGGTGGGCATCAGCTGGGCACCCCGTGTGGATTAAGTGGAAGATAATGGATAGATGTTTCGACATTATTTATACCTCCCATAACTGAACTCACTGTTTTTTAATTTGTTTTTTATGTCTGTGACCAAATCACCTGTAATTAACGTCAAAAAATGCATACAGTGCATCCGGAAAGTATTCACAGCGCTTCACTTTTTCCACATTTTGTTATGTTACAGCCGTATTCCAAATTG
>JAVSBV010123468.1:0-18726 GCA_033117975.1 Parotocinclus spilosoma | reverse complement strand
AAGTTGTGTGTGTATATATATATATAAGTGTGTGTGTGTGTATGTGACTGGTGTTGTGTATGTATATAACCTTGTGTGTGTCGCTTACATGACCACTGATGCCGATAGCAACAATATAGAAGCCAAATAAACAAACAAAACAAATACCACAGAAGTCCTTATTAAACACAGAATAGCCACATTTTATTTTTAATTTCTTAATCTGGATTTAATTCTGCACTGATCTCACTCAGTTTTCATACCCACTGAATCTGCCTTCATGAATGGTTGTGTACAACCCACTTCGTATGGGGGAAGAAGCTTAAGCAAGATTAACTGCATTAAAAAAATTGTTTATTAGGACCAAAAGGTACACTGGTATTGAGAAACCAGAATGATAAACCCAGAAACAAGTCAACATGCATTTAGCATAGCAAGTAAGACAAAAAATACTCTCTCATTCATGTTTTGGCCAAGTTAACATTTATTATGACTACTTTTGATTGACTTTTAGAAGTAATTAAAAATACAAAATGGCATATGGAGTTCATGATTAGATTTTTTTTTCATGATTATTTATTTTGCATTTAAGCAATGTGAAACGATGCACATTTCTGTTGTGTGTTTTTACCCAACAAACCTTAGGCTCCTGCATTTTAAAGAATTGCATGAACTAGAAATAACAATCTTATTTTAAATTATAAACCAGATCCTGCTATCATGCTCAGCTTGTCAAACCTTTTTGAATCAATTGTCTGTGAAACGCGCCAATCCCAAATCCCTGTGTTTGCCCTCTAGTGTTCAAAGAATGCAATTACATAATTACAGCTTCCTTATTAAAAAGGCATATCTCCCTGATTACACGTGATATATCAAAAATAATAGTATTTTGTTATATTATTATATTATATGGTTATTGTATTGATAGTGGAAAATATTGTGTATGAATTCTAGTTCGTATCGGCCACTTAAACTGTCAACATATTTTTATTATACATTCACACTAGTTGCTGCTATTGTCTTTGTAGTTTGTTTCATTGAATTAAAAGTGTAACGCACCGAGTGATATATTTTACTTCTATTTGTGTCTGTTCCACAGAACGGAGCTGTAAGTCGTGAGAGCTTGGTGGTGTGAAGAACGAGTGATGTAACAGGTCTTTTAATTGATGTATTACTGCTTTTTTTTAAAGTGCGTGTTTGTATGAGTGTTTGTGTAGGGTTAATGGGGATGGATGTGTGTGTGGGTGTATGAACTGTTTCAATGGATTTATACATTTAAATGTGATGATTTTATAAAAAGTGTTTTTATTTTTTTTGTAAATATGTTTAAAAGGCTGAATTACACTCTCTGCTGGTTTACTTTAACCATCAAGATGACAAGGACCTGGCAATAATAACCTTTACCAAGAGCTTTGTGTATCGTAATTCAAATGGTGAATTGTAAAAAGAAATCTTGTACAATTTTACACATTTTCATTTAATGTAAAAACCTATTCATACTACGTCTGTTGCAGATAAATCCTTTGTATTGCTAGTTTTAAAGCAATAATATTAAAAGGGTGTTGGCAGTCTTCATGTTAATTTGACAGTTGCATACGTTTAATAATTCTGCATTTTTTGTGCTTTGTTACTGAAATAACCTGTGATGGTGTACATTGTTTTCATAAATTGAGTAATTTTTATGCTTATTTTTTTTCTACAAATTATCTACATTTTATTAATGTTAACAATCAATTTACAATAAAGTTGATCTAACCTATGGTCTTAATGGAATGGACATGGTCAGCAACAATACTCAGATTGGTTTTGGTTTGTAAACAAAGCTTAAATGTTATTAATTGTGCCAAGAAAATACCCCCTACCCCCTTACACCACTGCCAGCAGCGGCCTGCACTATTAATGTTTTCTCTTTTTTCTTTAGTACCTAGAGATGACTGTGTGTGACATTCCAGTAGCTCAGCAGGTTCTCAGATACTTAGCCTGTCTAGCACCAACAGCCATGCCATATTCAGAGCCACTTAAATCAACTTTCTTTTTCTTCCTCGTTAAACTTTATTCATAGTTGAACTTCAGTAGGTTGTCTTGACCATGTTTACATGGCTAGGTGCATTGAGGTGATGACATATGATCAGACTGTTAGCATGCCAAACTGGACAAGAGTGCCACAGATTGACCCTTTCAGTGGGGTGTATGGTCACAAAACACACGGACAGTGATGGGGCATGGACAGGATCAGATTGTCTAGCAGTTCTTGTGGGATCCTCTTTGTATTCATTTTGAAATATCCTCTCATTTTTGTGAGCAGTGTAGAAATGGCTACACCACATCTGGCCAGTAGAATGAAGTGACCATATGAGAGTGCATGTGCTTCCCCCGTTTAGGTTCTGAGACTACTAGTTAAAATGCTATTCTAGTTTGCACTTTCTTGAATTAAATAATCATCATAACAATCTTGAGTGGAAAAAGTTGCAATTTATGAAAATAAAATACATTGTATACACTTCAGAAATCATGCATTCAGGCAAAATAAAAAGATCCTTATTTATATACTTTAAAGATCATCTTGTGATGTTGATGGCTGGGCTTTCTTTGTATTCAAGTACTCCCTATAAATGCTTAAAGGAGTTTATTTAGGTCACCCTTACTGTTTTGGAAAGGTCCTGACACTTTACTCTGATTATCTTTGATCCTCAAGTGGTTGTTGAGCTTTGAGAGAGGAAGAAAGCTGAAAGAGTTTGTTGTTGTTTTGCTATGGTTAACTCTGTCAAGCTGAGAGTCCGAGAGCTGAGATGCTTTCTATCAGGCGGTAGAATTCGGTTCATATTTTAAAGAACCTATTGGATTAAGATTTGAGATATCAGCAGTACCGCATTGTCTCACACAATTAAAATGGAGCTGGGAGAAAATGTCTGTTTTCTCGAAGTGCCTTCTTGGGTGCATTCCAAGATAACTACAGCCCTTCCCTCCATCTGGTGGCCTAAATCAGGCGTTAGTGTGGCACTGCTCTCTCTTTTACCACAGAGAGAACTGAGCATTATTGACTGAAAAAAGACAAGATGGTCCATCAGCAGCTATGTCATGTCTAATTATTTATTCTCTAGTTCACTTCCTGTCTGAGCATTTTTTTTAAATATATTGTGGTAGCTTCTGCTTTTCTGCTTTACCGTTCCTGCAGTGCACCTACACTAAGTGTACACAAGCTGACAAATATATGTTAACCCTGAACGATTTCACAATTTCCAAGATAGCATCATATGCCACTGAATGCTTGACTTTATATGGTTTCTAGAGTCACTGTAAAAGCTTGATGAGTTTGAGGGAAATACCAAATACTAGTAAACTAAGATTTTTTTTTTTTTTTTTCAAAATGTATGCAGATTATATGATGTCTAATGAAAAACTAGACAGGGTTTTTGCTTCCTAAACCTTGATTCAATGTATTTTATTGATTTTGGGCTGTGATCTTAAAACTCTCCCTAACATTTTTTAATTATGTACCAAGGTTTGAAGACACAATGTGACTTCACTTATTAAGAATACATATGAGCTTCACTTTGTTAAATTGGTGACCAAGACACTGCTCACATTCTCAACAGCCAATGCAATATGTAGTGCCAAGGGTTTGGTGAAAGGAAGGATCTTATGACAGACTGTGTCTGTCCAATGTAACTTGTTTCTTTACTGAAATAAGAAATCTATCGAAGATCCAAACCTGCCTTCAGCCATGATGTTATTGCCATATCATGACACCGGAGACATGGTGCCTAGATGAGGCAGATTAATATATACTGCTCCAAAAATAGGGAATACTTCAAAATGAAATCTTTCATAATTAAATATCCCTTAATTTTGTGAGCACTGTATATACAGACCAGATGTTGAACTGTTTATGTCTGGTTATCCTCACCAAACAACACAGCCAGAGTTAAATTACATAGTCGGGGAAGCAAGTTTGATTGCCCAATGATTTCAAAAACCTTCATTTCTTATTAAAATAATATTGTAAATGTCTGTCTTTTATTGTTTTTTTTCCAGAAATGTTTAAATGAGGTTTAAGATCTGCTAAATGTCTAAATTAATTTAATCTGGTAAATGAATGGGAGCAGCTGCTGTGTGAGGTGAGAGCCAGCTGGTGGAAACAGTGGGTCCTGAGCACCTAGATTTTTTAATATTGAATTAACCTCACAACTTTTATGGGCGATGTGGTTACGGAGCCTAGTAATGGACTAGTGCTCTGTTCAAGCTGTACCTCTGTTTGCCCCCTGTGTCCTGGATCTCTGGCAACCCTGATGTGAATAAGTGAAGGTAATATGGGATGCTTTCCATTTTTAAGTCTTGGGTGGGTAAGGGGCATAAAATAAGCTTGTCTGTTAGAGGATTAGAGGATGGCTAATAGTCACTCGTCACAGCGACAAGGAAGCCCACCAAGATACAAATGGCAAACATGGTGGATATCGCTGCTGTATTATACTACATTATCACTGCTGTATAGAGCGGTGTGGAGTAAAGAGTAAAGGGGATGAATAAAGTATGTAGTGAAACAAATTGCATCTCCATGGTAAACAGAGCTGCTGTAATGGACAGTAAGCGTAAAAAAAGGGTGATCTTGATAATATATGTCTGTGGTTTCATTACATTTATAATTACCCAAAATACACCTTAAAGAAAGCATGAACTGAATATTGAGAAGTGATATATACTGCTCACAAAATTAGGGGATACTTCAAAATGAAATATCTCCTAATTTGTGTGAGCAGTGTATATCAATTCTCAAAGACATCTGTCATCTAGCACTTTGACATATAAGGTTTGAAAGATGGCAAGGCCATCAGAGTTCAGTGATGTTTAAATCTGATCATTAGGTGTCCATGCACGGTTGTTGACATAAGTTTGGTGTTCATTAAGCCACTAGATATAATTCCCTTAAAAAATGATTTGCATAGTGTGACCAAATTTACAGTTTAAATAGGAACAGTGGGAAATGTAATGGCAGCTTATATGGACATCTGGGCAAGTATATGTTTGGAAAAAGAAAACCTGTCTGCTGCCAAATATGAAATATGATGGGCTTTCAATGCTATGCAAATCATTTTTTAAGGGAATTATATCTAGTGACTGGGATTAATTGCTGTGTAGAAGTAAAGCCATATGAGGCAGTTTTACAGGACATTTATTAATGCTTTTGGTCTTTCCATATTCCAGGATAATACTACTATAGGAAATACTGCTAAAAATGCTTTAATGAACACCAAAATTATGTCAACAACCATGCATGGACACCTAATGATCAGATTTAAACATCACTGAACTCTTGTGGAAAACTCTGGCTGTGGAGTTTCATCCCTCAAGGAATATTAAGACCTTATTAGGGAATGGTCCAAAATTCCATCAGGAACCCCTCTACTTATATAACAAATAGATATCACATTCCTCATTATTCATCTATTCCTTTATTTTAAAATTTACAGGGATTTCCATTAATTTCACCCACTTTCTGTAAATGTTTATAGATAATGTAAAGAAAATCTATTTCAAATATCATATCTTTAGTCAGAGTATACCACCAGTATGCAATGTTTTTTAAAATGCATTCTCTGATAAGTTGCAATGACTAATAAAATGAGTGTGTACGGTGAGGGAGGTCTGGAAAACAGAGGAATGAAGAGGGAGGGCTTGGATAAACAGATGACATGGGGACAGATTGGCATCATACTGGCATTGCTGGCATTTTAGTCTGGCTGTTTATGAAGTGAAGATCATCCTCTAAGGTAAGTATTCACTTCCTAACATATTAAATCTAAGCGATATATTGTAAATATGGCATTTTTTAACAGGTATTAGCATAAAATATTGGTTGTAGTAATGTAGATTATAATAACTTTTCTTTTAGAATTAGTAAAGTGTTATTCCAATAGTTTCCTAATGGATTTTTCCACATTAACTGTTTGTCTAATAGGCAATTTCTAACCAATTTTTGCAGTATGTCTTGTGCAGTGTGTGATTGTAATTAAGGTTATATTATGAATTTAATGTATAATGACATGTGATATGATATGCAAGCACAGTGACGTGCTTATCCACTTTATTAACAAAATTCAAAGGTATTATCTTACTTTGATGGACACTAATATATTAGAGTTCCCTTTAATCTGCTTCTTGCTTTTTCTAGTTACCCTTAACAGTAATGTCGTTTATTCTAGAGCAGGACAAACTGTATCAGACTTCTAATAGACTTCTAATGCTCCTAAGCACCTGCACCATGTTGACCAATTTGGTATTCTTTAACTTAAATATGGTCTCTGTCATCTGACTGGCATAACTTTAAAATAACAACAGCCCCCAGCATTACCAAACCTCAATCACACCTATATCATTGTGGAGATTCAGTTAGTTTTTATGTAAACTTTCTCTAGCAAGGTCTAGGAGCTCAAATTGGTGGTAATTGTTTACATCCACCAACCGTTTGTTTTGTCATAAAGTCTCATATGATTGTAGTTTTGCCCAAGATTAAATTGTGATCTTCTATGATTGTGTTTCCCTTAATAAGCAAGTGCAGTGGAGTAAAATACACTCACAATATTCTTTGTAGGCTCATCCCAAGTCCAGTTGTTCTGAACTGCCTTATTTTTGCCCTAACAGTAGATATGACCATATTAAGGAATGTACCTGTTTTTATATCTAGTACTTAAGTTATGGTCACAATAGCATGTATTTTGTGATAATCAAAGTGCTAATGAATTATTAAAGGATTTTGTGTGACAGAAACCTGAATGACAGTTTAAACACCCAAATTATATGAATATACTTTAGTTCCAGTTTGTAACTAAATGGGGGCCAATATAAACATTTTTGATTAAAAAAACAGTCATATTTTAATGAAGGTTTTTTTAAATATTATTTTTAGGAGTAATTTACTTAAATAAGAATAACCCATCACACTGATGAAACATTTTATACTGTGGTCCCCTTCTATACATGTAGAGGGTCCATAAGAGGTTGTGCAAATCAACAAATTGCAAATAGAAATGTTTAATAGCACTTTACTTTCTGCATGACGTTCATACAGTTCATAATGCTCATGAAATGTAATTTGGTATTTATGTCAATCTGAAGAAAAGTAATTGTACATTTGTAGTAAGTTAAAGGCTACATCTTCTCAAAAATGACCTTCTTACATAACCCATGTCTTAATCAAAACATATGTCTGATGACCTTAGAGAACTTGCAGAATTGCATGAAGCAATCAAAGACCAAGAGTTAATCAAAGACCAACAAATATATACAAATGGTGTAAAAGTATTAATGGTACTCAATATCACACAAATAAAACCTACAAATAAAAAGTTCATACTCATTCATTCATTCATTCTTTATCTTCCACTTAATCCACATGGGGTTGTCCACTCGGAAACGCTGGGCACAAGAGCAGGAACAACCCTAGATGAGGTGCCAATCCATCATAGGGCGCACACACACACACAGTAATACACTAAGGGTCACTTTTGAGAGACAAACCATGTCTTTGGACTGTGGGAGGAAACCAGAGTACCCAGAATAAACCCACGTAGAGGACCCAGGCTGCTCCTGCTTGGGATTGAACCCAGGACCTTCTTGCTGTGAGACAGTGGTGCTACCCACCGAGCCACCATGCTGGCCCAATGTTAATACTGTAGAATCTAAATGATGCAATAAGAATATGACCTAAATGCATGTGTAAAGACATTAGGTCATCTGGCATCTCCAAAGTGTCCGAGCTAGAGTAAGCGTGCGTGAGCACGTGCCCTTGGACTGTCACCATTTTCACAATCCGATTGATTAAACTGTTCACCTACTAAAACCTACTTTATATCTGAACAGTTTACTTAGGCCAACTTACGCCTGCACAAAATAGCAGTGCTTTATATGACCCGCTCATCCAGATCATAAATGCAATTAGCAGTAACAGGCCCTTTTTAATGGTCATGTTAAAATGAACACGTTATGCCAACTTCCTGGGTTCATGTCCTTGGTTGTTATTAAACTTTACTTAGACGCTGCAGCAATGTCCTCCCATCTCCACCTTTAGCCTTTACTAGTCTTTACAAATTTCCACAAACATGGAGCGATTGTAATGTGTACCTTCTAATTTTGACTTGCACAAACATCACCCCAAGTATTAATAAGCAACTTTGTTTCCTCACTGTTATTGGCCTTATTCTCAGCTCACGTTTATAATTAATGACAAGGTGGAATCACAGTGTAAAAAGCGGTCACGTATTCCGATCTGGCTTTTCAGAATAAGGGGCATTTTTGTGTATTAAATACGTATCGGGTTCAAAACCATATTTGAAAGTTGGTTAATCTGAGTTGATAATATCCGATTCAGTGTGTTTTTCCGTTCACACTGCCCCAAAGATAACGCAATTATGTCACATAGAATGTATAAGATCAGTTTGGGGCACTTTTACCTGCTGTGTAAACACAGTTTTAGATTAAGATTAACACACTGAAAGAAAGCCTTTTTGTCTTGTTGTGGACGACTTTGGTGGTTTTCACAATAAAACCAGTACAGTAAATATAATCATACCAATTATACGACATAGTATAACAATAACATGTATTTATCTTAATTTTTCTTTGCTGTATTTTATGCATGGGCTTTGTGATTATGCTTTGCCTGAGCAGTGATGTGTACACTCGTCTGTGTGATTACCTCATGCTTCTCAATCTGGTCTTCGTTCTGAACCTTCACACGTTTTTATTGGAGTCAGTCTGTTCCATGACTCCCCTCTCTCCTTCTCGTCCATCTTTTCATTCCTTAACAAACTGCTCAATCCATCAAGTCTGTCTCTCTGAAGTGGTACAATGGTCCTTTTCTACAGCTGTGAGCAAGCTCTGCGAGGTACGGGCTTTGGCCTGGTCCACACTGACCTCATGATTTGTACGTGTGCAGTGAAGTGCGAGCGAGGGTTTTGATGCTATAGCATGATGTTTACATGGCTTCAATATTAAAGCAGAAAATCCTGATTCATCTGTATTACAGTAAAAAAAAGAAAGTAGAAATGGGGTGATGTAATATTTGTAAGAAAGAAAGAGAGAACTGTTGCAATTAATGGTGCACATGGACTTTTCTGTGTTGTGTGGTGTCAGGCTCCAGCTGGCTTGCTCTGTCCATCCGGGACAATAACCTCTGTGTGTGGAGGCACAAGGGGCAGGCTTGTGTGTGTGTATATGTGTGTGTGTGTGTGGTGGGTGCTTGACATTGTAGCATTTGGATTGTCATTCCACTGATGCCATTGTCAGATAACAGAAACATGAATAAGTGTTGTAATATATTATCTAAAATCTTACGTCTGTCGCCATGACGTCATATCTGTGGCAGTGCCATGTATACTTTAGGCCAAGAAACTAGTAAGGGTTGGAAATAATTCCTGTCTATGCATCAGACTTTTTGTTTTACTTTTTATTTTACAGTTCTCCATTTATTTTGAGCAAAGGGTACAATTTCGATGAAGAATTGTCAACACATAGTTAGTAGGTGGTTTATTCTGGCAGCAGGAATCAGGAGTTGCTGAGGACCACGGTTTGAATTCAAAGCTAGGCTAGCAATGTCAAAGTCGGGCGATCTGGTTATGCCGTGAAAAACTTACTCTATGTTCAGGATGTACCTTTGCTTTTGAATGAACTTTGGAATAGGCTTGCCATGACCAGATTGAGTGGTGAGAAAAGGGATGCTCTGCATTGTTTTATCCTGGTCAGAGGCATAATTAGTTCAGAAACTCACTCTATTCAATGAATATAATTCATATTAAACAAAAATTGTTTAGTGTAATGGTGCATAAACACGACTGAATTATGTAGGATCTATTTTCTAAGATGAATGGTGCGTTTTGATTTATTGGGCTATTTATTAGGAATCATATTGGCTGCCTCTTCATGGCTTCCCCAAGATGATGGATTTTGCTCTGTGTTGATATGACTGCATCACACAGTTCCTGCCTGCAGATATCAGAATATCCTGTCCTATCACATCCCAAATGAGTTCTATTGGAATCATATTCAGTAAGTGGAAAGGCCACTAAACAACGATAAACTGATTGTGATGTTCATGAAACCTGTTTGACTTTTGTGGTATTTTGCATGATCATGCTGCAAGATGTTATGGCCATGAACAGATGCACATGGTCAACATCAATAATCAAATGGGCTGTGGCATTTATGCAATGATTGGTTAGTATTAAAGGGCTCAGAGTGTTTCAAGAAAACATTCCCCCCACCATTACACCTCATCCACCCGCCTGGACTGGTGACACAAAGCAGGTTGGGTTTATGGATTAGTAGTGTTGAGTCATACCAAATTCTGACTCTACCATCTGTGTGCCTTATTAAGATTCATCAGACAAGGCTAGGATTTTCCATTCTCCATCTTGGTGGGTCTGTGTTCGCTGCAGATTTCTGTTCTTGGCTCACCAAACTGGAACCCGGCATGGCCTTCTGCTCTTGGAGCCCATTTACATTCTAAAATGACGTTACACCACTTTATACCACCACCATTGTACAAAATCGTTATCTGAGTTACCATAGCTTTTCTGTCAGCTAAAACCAGTTTGCTTCTTCTCTGCTGATCCCTCTCATCAACAAGGCATTTGCATCCACAGAGCTGCAGCTCACTGGATGTTTTTACAAAGTAAAGTCTGGTAACTTCTGTGTGAATTTCCCAGAAGGTCTGCAGTTAACAAGAATAATGCCATGGTCAAAAGCACTGACCTCACATCCCCCCCCCTTCTGATGGTGGCACATGGTGGTTTAGCATTTAAGGTACTGGGATTGAGACCAGAAAGTTCAGTGTTTGAATCCAACCAGGAATTGAACAAAACACTTTAAACCACAATTGCATGAGTTATATTAGTTGTACGTTTCTCTGGGTAAGAGCGTCTTCTAAATGGAATCTATATGATTTTATGCTGATTAGGTTATTAAAATCATGAGGAGTCGGGTCCTTACCAACTGCATAGGGTGCAGTCCAGGAAGCAAACCTGGACCAGTCTCAAAACATCTGAGATAATAAAAAGTATTATTATTAGAAAAGTATTAGGTAAATTCAATTCAATTCAAGTTTATTATATAGCGCCTTTTACAATGGAGCATTGTCTCAAAGCAGCTTCATAATATTACACTTTCTTAAAAGGCCAATCCCAAGTTGAGCAAGCCTAGGGTGACAATGAAAAGGAAAAACTCCCTAAAATGGTAGAAAAAAACCAAGACTCAACAGGGGACCCATCCTCCATGGTGGCCTAGATGCTAACTAAATAAATACCAAAGTATATCAAATTATAGCAAAATCAGGTCAATAAATAAATAACAAATTAATAACAACAGTTAAATTAGTAATAACATTTTTCATGAAATAGACAATGAAATGAGTCCTTAGTGGGAGGTCCTTGGCGGCACATCGTCTCCTAATGTCCAACCGACGGAGGGAGTTCCTGCACTCTGGTGGGACCGGCCTCCGCTGTTGAAGACAATCAGAGCGACGCCGAACGGGAAGAACATCCAAGTGTGTGGTGCCGGAACCAGCACCAGAACATCAGCTCTGAGAGAAAAGAGACATCATAACCACAATCTGGTTATTTTCGAACTCCAAACGTCACAGCTTTACTGTAGCATGAATAAAAATCCCTGAAAGATGTTATGTGCAGTTTCATAGTAAAACCATGTGAACGTTTACAGTTTGACCATAAAATATACTTTTCAATCACTTTAAAAACGCCTCCATGTTTCTACATACAGTGTCTATTTGATCAGTTCCACTTACCATATAGAAGCACTTTGTAGTTCTACAACTACAGACTGTAGTCCATCAGTTTTTTTATTTACCTTTCCCGTCGTCCCTTTTCCCTCTGTTCTCCAATGATCAGAAGCCTTGGACAGTGTAGACAGATGCTTTAACCATGTTGTTCAGAGGATTTTAACAACTTGAATTGCACCACTCATATCAACACCAACATCTAATAATGGTGCTTCAAATATTAAACCTGCAGCACATTTCTCTTCGTATCCTTCTAAAGAACTCCAATAGTGCTTATCTTGTTCAGGTTCTGAGTCCAAGTCGCTCCACATCCTCTGTTTACTGCTCCCTCTGCAATAAACTTAAGAAAATCCCTTCAAAGATTTCAGGCCACCCAGGAACAGCTTAGGATCACACTCCACACTCCTAGAGATCTGGACCACCAGTGGTGGTCAGCTGACTCATCCTGCCTCTTTATTTCTGAACTAATTAATCTGATCCAGTGCATGTTTAAATCAAAGGTTAATAAAGAATCATGCTTTAAAGGCATTTTTGTTGAACTATCCAAAATCTGTCCAATCGGTTTTGATCACTGGTGGGAAATATTGATTTCACCTGTCCTGAGGAACACCCATTTAATTGAACATTTAGTTGTGGTTCTTGGTTGACACCAAGGAGAATCTTGGAGAAGATTCAACCAGATGTTCCAGGCCACGCTGCAGTCCTTAAGAGGCTGAAACCCAAATCTGGTCTCTGAACGTCTCATGTTTTTCTCAACACGTCTGGCAGCATGGATGCAAGACTCTGATTCTGCTCGGTTTGCGATGACCACAGATGCGTCACTGGTCAGGTTTTGAGGCGGTGTATGGTTTGTTTCTGGGTTCAGTGCCACAATCTGTGTAAACATCCGAAAATTGAATGTAGCCTAACCATAAGTTTGTCAACACAAGCACAG
This sequence comes from Parotocinclus spilosoma, assembly GCA_033117975.1. Lineage (NCBI taxonomy): Eukaryota > Metazoa > Chordata > Actinopteri > Siluriformes > Loricariidae > Parotocinclus > Parotocinclus spilosoma. The sequence goes on along the minus strand of JAVSBV010123468.1, from coordinate 6,025 downwards.
GATCCAGCTGGCGCTGATCAGCTGATGAAGGTAAGAACTTTATCTGTACCATAGAGGAAATCGTTTTGGAAAAAAAGAATCAGTCACTAAACATCCCAATTTTTTATACAACCATTTATTGTTGTGTTGGTGTGGGCTCCATAAACCAACCCTAATGCAGCTATAAATCATGTCGTTCATCATGCAAATAGCTCACAATTTCAGATCATGCTGAACTAATTACTAAAATCCCTCAGCATCAGCCTCACACACTACAAACAGGATGTTTGCATGGATGTTTTTAGTTTCTGTCATTAAAACACAACCATGCTTCTTCTAGACACTTATTTACGCAGATGTGGACTTCGTTACAGAGTGGTGAAATGAACAATAAAACCTGCGGTCTCATTGTTTGTGCGCTGTTTTCTTCCCTCAAATCATCCCAAAATGTAGAATTTGATCTTTTAGTGGTAAGAAATAAACCACCAACGATCAGAAATAGAAAAAATTAAAGCAATACATTTCTTTCTTGACAGCGTGCTAAGGGCTGGGCGTAAGAATGAATTACTTTTTGCATCCTTTGACGCACAATAATATATAAGTTCATTTAATCAAGTGTAATTCATAATGCATGATGAACTCTATACACATGTTTATATACAATATAAAGTTGATAGGCTACACAGATATGCTAGATTAGCGTCTAACCTGGAATTAGCAAATACTAGTTTTTAATGAAACTTCTATGTTACTTTATTGGATCAGACAGTTGCATAAACGGGAATTAATGACAAACTGATATTATTATTAACTTATTTACGTTTAAATGGTATAAACGCCACTTCAAATGTGCGCTTTGCCTAGCAAAATTGACCCCGTGTCCCAAATGGCACCATCTTCCCTACACCCTACGCACTACAAAGTGCGTTTCTAGCGCTTCAAGGTTTGGTTTGGGCACCAAGCTATCGCAATGCATTATAGGAAGGCAGGTGTGCCCGAAATAGTCTATAGTAGGATGCAAAAGGGGGTTTGTTAAGGTGGCTGGTAGTGCACTATGTAGTGTACGGGATGTGGTTGAGGCGCAGCGGGACGGTAAATAAAGCGTTTTTAGTGTTTAAAGTATTGATTGGTCTTCATTTAATTAAACAATTAATGAGAGTGATTCAAATGATCAGAATGAATGTGAATTTGCGATGTTTCAGTGAGGGAAGTCGAACCAGAATCATTTTAAATCTGTTCTTTTGTTTTGCTGCAGGCCACAAGCGTTCATCATTAAAAGCCCCAAACTAATTAAAGTCATTACGGATTTAATGAGCTTCATCACAAGTGCTTACCAGGTAAGTGATCTAAATCTTCAGCTCAACGATCTGGCTGCACTGTTATGCATTTTTTTAGATGTGCATCACGCTTTGCTTACTGGGTTTTGTTGCTACTTTCAAAAGTTTGTGTTCAAACATAAGTTTGTCTGATCAAGGCTGCTGAATTTAAGCTGTTCTGGTACCACGTGTTGTGTGTGTCTGTGTGTAACTTGATATATTAATCCTAAACTAATTTCTAACCAAATAAGCGGTGGCAGTGGAGAAAATGATCGAAGGGCTTAAAAACCCTTCTCCAAGGCCATGTAGGAATTAAGTTAAATCTAAAAGAATTAGAGAATGCATGCATGTAGTTACACCAACACAGCAGCAGCAGCATCACATTGGGCTTCTGTGTGTCTGTGTATTTAGGAGCTTAATTTAATTGGAGCATGAAACAATATTTCGCCTGCATTTGGTTCCTGAACCTTCTGTCCACTGGGATGAGATCATATTCCAGGTCTAGAACATGAGCCGGGTCCGAAACAGTTTTTCCAACCAGTCCTAATGCGTATTGCTGGTCAGTGGATTGATCGGCCGTCTGGATTGTCCATGCTGTCTGGATAAGGTGTTCAAATGTTCGGGTACAACAATGTCTTTAAAAATGCTGCAGATATAAACGGATCAGATGCAAGTATAAGAGTCAGCAGACCAGTATTACCAAACCAAACATCTACATCAGTGGTCCTGATGGACCGTATCTCAAAATTTCACATGCAGTGTTAATTAGATCGTCATTAGTCCTAGTCAGTGTCAGTTTTCCCTGTTCGGGGTTCAGGTTCCTGCTCCACTTGGATCCCCCGAGTTGCAGTTTTTCTTCTTCTTCTGACTGCTTAAACACACTTTGTGTAACCTTTCCATAAACTGGATTAGCACCATGTCTCTGAAGTCACGATTTACTGGCATGTATTACTCATCGTGTCGTGTTTGATCCTGTCACTGGGAGAAGACTGGGTGTTTTTGTGGTGTTATACTGAGGAACCGATTGTGGTGGCAACAAATCATCAGAGCACTTATGAGAAACGCCGGTATAAATAATCCGACTGGAAGCTCTGCTGCTCTTGGACGTGTTTCGTTTAGAACTTTTTCAGAGAAGCCATTTGTTAGAATGATGTACAGAGGTTCTCCACGCTCCTCTTTCACCCTTAATCACTGTTGGAGTTGTGATTTTTTTTTTTTTTTTTCTCAGGTCATGTCCAATAAACAGTGACTGCAGTGAACTATGGGTCCAATTCATTTCTACATAACAGATAGAAGTGTTAAGAGTTATAAAATGGTGACTAATGAATTTTAGAAGTGTCTTAATTTATTATATGAACGAAATAATTTGGTTCATTTTGACCCAAGTCACTGTGTGTGACACGTCTGTGGATCTATAACACTATGTAAGAGACTGGATGTCTTGTGGGACTTAATTAGGAACCTTTTTAGAATAAGGATCTGTACATAGAGTGAAGGATTCACCGCATTCAGTCTTGCCACAGATTCTCAGTCGAATGAAGGTCTGGACTTTGACTTGGCCCCTCTATTACACTGAGGTTCTTGCATTTGTGTAGCTTCGGCGATATGAAGCTAGTAGATGGACTTCCTGCGTATGGCTTTTCCCAAATCGGCTGAAAATCTTTCCAGTTCTTTTAGAGAAACCTTGAGTCTTTCGGTTGCATCTCTGATTATTATCCTTGTTTCTGATTGATTAGTGTCACGGATTTTCTGGATTCTTTCCATTTCTAGTGCTGGATCTAATCTTGTACTGTAGAAAGTGTGAAGCTCAGCTTTCTGTATCTTTTTCGGTAACATCAATATTTTTGTTTATTTGGACAAAGAATCAGTGGCTGTAGTGATCAGACACCCTATATAAGGTAGTACATAACTGCAAAAGTTTCAGGTCACCATATAACTTGTTGTTTTAGCAGTACTATTATGCGACCTAAAGTTGTTACCCCATAATCCTCATTTCCACTGATATTCATTCCAATGTTTGTGATCTTGAGCATGTTATAGCTCCCTCTGAGGGCTGCTACCCTTCCAAAAACACCTTTCCTGGTCAACGTGGCATCCTGAGGAAGCTACCAGATGCTGCTGTTGCTCAATTGTTAGGGGAGGAAACACTTAATACTTACCACTGTAGAGTATAAAAGCAGTATTGGGTGAATTTGATGCCTGTCCGGGCTTTAGGCGGCGTGCCCCCAAGGACTTCCCGCTGAGGACTCCTAATTCCTCTGTGTATCGGACAAAATAATCGCCGATATGCACTTTACATTTTATTTCTGTTGATATTTACTATTTTTTACGTATAATACTTAATGATTTTAATTAACATCGAAGCCACCCAAGCAGGTCTTGTCCCTTTTTGAGTCCCAAGGATTCCTTCTTACAACGTTTAGGGGGTTTTTTTCTTGCCACTGTCGCACTAGGTTTGCCCAGGTTGGGATTGGCCCTTTGACTGTTCCATAGGACCTCAAATATTGCCTCCTGCACCATTTCCAATGTTTTTTTTTGTGCTCTGTAGGGGCAAAAGTAACGAATGTGGGAACGTGCTCAGGCTCAGCTGTTTATTCCTGGAAGCTCGGGTCTGAAGCCAAGTGAGGAAAGGTCAATATGTGAGCAATAACATCCAGAATCATTGCTTTCTTCACACTGAGATGCTAGGTTAGGCAATCACGGACATCTTGATGAGTGTGTTTGCACACTATGGCAGGCACGCAGTGGTGAACCCAACAGCAGCTACCAGACAGGCCTTTTTATGGCTGCAGTGGCTGACCGATGTGTGGTCAGAGCAAATTTAACAGGGGTTCATTACAGGGCTGTGTGTGTGTGTGTGTGTGTGTGTGTGTGTTGCTGTACTGTAAATGTTCTATGTTGTTGCACAAGCTCTGCACATGTTGTAAACACTAGCGAGAAAACGAAACGAATGGCTTCAGGCTGCGAGGAAATCCGATGTAAGGAATCGTCACTGTCAAATTAACCTGTTTTTTTGTTTTTTGCCCAAAAACCGTTTATTGCTTATCTTCCCAAGACGTGCTGTTAATTCTGTAGATCAAAAGGTAATGGGTTCAAATCCCACCTCTGCCGAGCTACTTCTGCTGGGCGCTTGAGCAAAACCCTAAACCCACAATTGCTTGGATTGAAGATTGGATCTGTTCTTAGTTTTTCTACTTTGCAACCATTTCTCAGAAGGATGTGAAGTAAATCCTTCAGCACTTACTGTTTGAGTCTCCACAAGGCTTGGTTTTGGGGTTGCCAGATCCAGGCCAATGGGGGGGAAAAAGTCTTTTATCCAGTTATAACCTTAGAATCCAAGTAACTATGGGTTAAGGGCTTGTCCACAGATCCAGCAGTGGCAGCTTGGCAGAGGTGGTATCTGAACCCTGCTTTTCTGATTCATAATCCAGTACCGTAACCGCCACAGTCCCCCATCTTGATTTTTAAAAAAAACAAACAAATTTTTTTTAAAGGAAAATCAGTATTTAAAAGTGAAGCCAAACCCTGGATAATTATAGAAAAAAGGGAGGCTATATAGCTTCCCCTGGTTTATACCCTCCCTAAAGAATTTTGTTCTTTGTACTGTGGTGGCCTGGCAGTTAAGGTACTACACAATGGACCAGAAGGTCCAGATTAAGGGTCCCTGAGCTTGACCCTTAATTGCTTGGATTGTAAAACTGTTGATGTTTTTGTACAAAGTTAAATGGCTAAAGAGGTAAGTGCTAAATGGCATACATGTGAATGTTGTGCCCACTGTAATGCATGGTGGAGGCCAATTGGAGGATTTCTGAAATCTGATTGCATGTATTGAGTGTAGGATGTGATAAATGTCCTCCAAGACTGGTTTCTAAACATTTACATTACACTTAGATTTACAGCATTTAGCAGACACCCAATTCAAGCAATGGTGGGCTAAGGGCCTTGCTTAAGGACCCAAGTGTGGCAGCTTGGCAGAGGTGGGATTTAAACCCTGGACCATCAGGTCAGAGTCCAGTATCTTAACTGCTTGACTACCACAGTACCCATAAACATGTCCTATTATGAAGGATAAAGCCTTTAACTCTGTTTGGCCTCTTGTATTTACATGACATATGAACACCAAGTCCCCGTGGATTCGTTATGGTCAGCGTTGGACAATGTGGCTTTCTCTGAGCCAGATACTTGGCTGTGATACCGCAGCACCTTTCACCATGTGGCTCGGCGAATAAATCTCCGTAACCGCCCCGAGTCGTAAAGCAGCGCAACATAATATACGGACAGCCAGTCGATGTGTTCATCGCGAGCTTCGGAAAATGTTACCGATTGCCCCAGAGTTCAGACGTCAGGCCGAGATATTAAGTTTGGAATTCGATGACGTCTCGGTCCAATCCACACGAGTGTGTCATCGCTTTTAGGCGTTCTACCAGCGAGCGTTTGCACGATAGCGTGGCCGATGCTGGGTGTGACGCAGAAATGCTTCCTCCTTTTTAATTCTCCCGCTGGGGAAGGACCCGGGTCAGCCAATCCGTCAAGCTGCCTCGATTCCTAATGAACATGTAAAGCACAACTGGATTGTGTAACCGGCTTTGTAAGAACTCCATCAGGGAGTTTAGGCTTTTTCAGCTGGCCTGCACCTGCAGCTTTCGCCTGATCTGAACCTGTGTGTGTGTGTGTGTGTGTGTGTGTGTGTGTGTGTGTGTGTGTGTGTGTGTGTGTGTGTGTGTGTGTGT